>RANY01000599.1:0-26340 GCA_009805235.1 Neurospora pannonica FGSC 7221 | reverse complement strand
GTCGTCCCGCCCAACGACCCCGTCGGCCTCGCTCGCGCCCAGATCTCCATGCTCGCCATGGCCGGTCCCTGGGCCAAGTTCGCCGGCGACGTCGACAAGCGCGGTTCTGTCCTGCCTTCCCTCGTGGTCCCTGATAACCTAACACCTACCGACGTCGCCTTCCTTACTAAGCGCATGCATGAGAAGACCGACGCCCGTCGCAAGCTCGGCATGTTGACCAGAGAAGTCGTCCTCAAGGGCTTCCACGGCGAGCGATACCTGAGGGAGCACGAGCAGATGTACTGGGTGCAGTGGCACATGGCTAAGATGCGTCGGGACCCAGGTCTCATGCGTCGTCGGGCACTCGTCAGGAGAAGCGAGGTTAGGACTATGAGGAACTCGGTCCAGGGAACGCAGACGGGCGAGTATGATGGCGAGAGCACGGTTATCTATGGTGGTAGCGAGGCGTGGGATGAATACAGGGAGGAGAACTCGAGGAGTCGGAGCAGTTATCAGGGGCAGAGGCCGGGCAAGAGGCTGAGTAAGCCGCAGCATGTGAGGGAGTTGTCGAGGTTGACGGTTACGACGCTGGGTGGGGCCGGGCCGAGCGGGTTGAGCTCGGGGAGGGTTAGTATAGTTAGTCAGAGGGATATTGTTTGATGGTGATGTCTCATGATAGGAATAGAGTGGGGGGTTGTTAACGTAGAGGAGGTGTTGATTGAATTGAACATACCAAAATCACAAAGTGGGGGTGGAAGAGGAGGAATTTGAGTAGAGAAGGAAGGGAAAAAGGAAGGAAGGAAGGGAAAAAGGAAGGAAGGAAGGAACCAACTTCGGAATCACATACCGGGACTGTTTTTTTTTTTTTTTTTTTTTTTTTTTTTTTTTTTTTTTTTCTTGTCGTATGATCGATCATATCTGCTTCTTTTACATGGACAGCGGCGGGTTTTGCGAAGCGTGTGTGGAAAGTTTGCATCATTGCCACGATTAGCATGACATAACAGCATAAGTTACACACCCAAGACCGAGAAACACTAGACGAGATATCCCAAAAGCGTTGCTTTTAGCTGCGAGCGAGCAAGACTATTTTAGATCAATCGTTAATACCCCTTTATGAGATCTTTGTCTTAATCGACCTCTTCGTCGCAAGAGTCTATGGTGTCCGCATCTAGGTGCATCACCCTGTCTCCCCATCAATTCGACGTTGATAACTTCCCTCCCGTTGCAGGATGAGGCTTCAGGGTCTCAAAAAACCGAGCCCGACGCTGTCTACGACTAGTTGTCCGCCGGACTTGGGTGATTTGAGAGCAGCTCATGGAATGGGAGCCTATCTATCTCCTTGAGTTGGATTTCTTCGACTAGAATGCTGTAAAGAAGAAGGACAGCTAGCAGAGTGTCGACAGCCATGTTATACAAGGCTACGTCGTCAAGCCACCGGAGAGCGAATAAAACCAGCCAAAGAAAGCTATGTATAACAAACATTGTTTATTAGGGGCACCGGGACAGTACCACAGCAGACGGTCAACCATCTGGAGCGCAATGGATCCCGCAAGGTGTCAAAGCTGGCCTTGGGCTCAAAGTTGCCCCACTCCACCCCGCCTTTCCAATGTGGTCGGGATCACCCGCTTTCTCCACAACCCCTGCGGTCTTTGGGCATCGTGCTCTGCTCTAGAATGGGGACGGGTTGTAATGCTGCGAACATCTAAGGATCCCTTCTCAAGCAGACAAAACATTTCATCCCGGAGGACAAATCAAATAAACAAACTTCCATTTAATCATATACATTGGACGTAATACCGTTAATAATGTACAAGATGCGTTCTTAAATGAAAAACGAGAGAGTAAGACGTGCGTTCCAAGGTGTATTAAAACCCGGCCCCATTTTTCGAATGACTTGAGAGCTACCTTGAACATTATAAGAGACCCACACGTGAGACCACATCACAGCCTGACATGGTCGTTCTTTATTGGCTCCGTGCCGCGACAGGCAATAGTGGGTCCCGGATTTGAACGCGCTAGGGATCGAACCGTAAGACAACGCTAGTGTCAGTTACGAAATTTACGGTCAGAGAAAGGAAAAAATGCTGATACTGACCGCACGTGACTAAACATGTGACGATATTTTTCCTTTTCAGGGCACACAAGCCAGCAATCCCTGCTCAGATTTACCAGAGATTAATAGATTGACCGTGTGTGTGTGCCCAGAATCTGGGCGGGTGCACGGACTCGTGCACGGTTCACTTACGGTCTGTCAGACTCTGAAATGTAAGGGAAACGAAAGAATGCCATTTTTACCGTTTCTATCGACCCCTAGAACGCGCCTTGGCCAGCCATTCGACTCTATTTTCGAACTCCATCCTCGATTCTCTGAACAACATGCAGCTAGTACCAAAACTATCCCCCATTTCTTTCACAACGTGGCCAGCCATTTGCCGCTCCATCCTCCATTCTCTGAACACATAACCACGACCTCCCCCTCCCTTCCGTTGTCACCATCATGGTCCGCACTCGAGCTCAGACAGGCCAACCCTTGACAGGAGGGCTGTTACGATGCACCAGCTCACGTAGTTCCGTATCGCGTAGTTGGGTACAAATGAATAAATAACTAAAGCTAAAGAAGGAAAGAGGGAGAGGTTGAGAGCTGGGCTCTGGTGTGCACCCTTATATGGGATGAGCCCAGATTCTGCTAACCTCTACTGCCTTCCTTATCTAATCTAACAATGCATGTGAATGCGACATGCAGGTCGCGGTGCCAATTGAGTGGTTGCGATGGACCAATTGAATGGGCCTGCATGTCTGGGTTCTGGTGTAGCCAACCAGAGGGCGTGCATCCCTAAGGATGTGGGTCTTCATAATGGGACGAGTGGGGTCTGCTGTACCCATGCCAGGGTCGCAGAATCCATATCGTCACAAGGGCGACCCCAGAGCATCCGCAAAAGCGCACCTCAAAAGCGCGGTCGCCTCCGAGAGCAACCCGCAACCAAGCGCACCGGGTACAATCACCCAAGCCGTTCTACAACCAGCCAGACGTCGTCTCATCATCTGCCGGCGCCTGTCCAGAACAGAGGTCGCAAGCGCAAGCAATCGGTCGAGAACGCGCTCGAGCCCAGCCCGACAGGGCAGAAGCACACGCCACAAGAGCAAGCTGGATCAGATCAAGCCGAATTCCAGTCATATCCAACGGGTGGACAACTAAATCCAAAGGTATGACGGGGCCTGTCCTCCTTGTGATCTGTTAGCTAATATACTATATATATATATAATCTTATTCCCTATGCTATACTAAATACAGCGCCTTATTGGCATGGGGTCCTTCTCCAGGTTCTCGGAGGGAAAACCGTGCGGCGATAAGCGCCGTCGGATAAAAACCGCCAGCTTCGTACGGTCGCGATCCAAGTNGGGGTCCTTCTCCAGGTTCTCGGAGGGAAAACCGTGCGGCGATAAGCGCCGTCGGATAAAAACCGCCAGCTTCGTACGGTCGCGATCCAAGTCGCGCCTGCTCCTTCCAGATTCCAGCTGTGGCGGTACTCAACCCACCGCCCCAGCGACCAAGCCACATATCGCTAATATACTATAGAATCGAGAAGTATCCGTCGAATGCCAAGGTCTGGAAGCCGTTGCCTGCCGTTGCAGATCCACTCAAGCACACTTCAGACGAACACTCTCGGAAACGCCGACGAACATCTCTTGGACAGCAAGACCCTCCTCACCACTCTCTCCGTTCCGCAGGCAATTCTCCGCCCCTCTCAAGGCCGTCCGCTCATCGTCTCGAGCCCCCAGCTTTGCCAGCATCGCCGGCTGCCGTCCCGGTTCCGGAAGAGGCTGCAAGTGGCGACAACGAGGAGAGGCGAGGAATAATCGATTTCTGGAGGAGAGAAGGGTCTTGGCCCAAGAAATATTTCGAACAGGACGACTATACCAGGAAATATTTCGAAAAGGAAATGGATCCAACCACAAGGCTTCAAGGGCTTTACGATCCAGCCGCAAGGCGTCTTTTCGTGAAGAAGGCATCTCTCAGCCGCAAGCGATCTGCATCTAACAGTTCCACGCCAACTTCTATGCCGCCACCTTCTCTGATTATGACGCCTAGCGATCAGAGACCAAGAGAAGAGAAGAGCGCCCCGTACGGGGGTACCCGATACCCGTCCGTACTCCAAGCCAATGGTTCATACATGAAAATGTCACCATTAGGTATTACGGATGAGAGTAGGAACCTTTGCAAGACCCTCCTCGATACTGAACAACCGGCTCCTAAAAATTCACTCTTCGACAACGATATCTTTGCGAAGGTCTGCGAGAAGCTTCTGAACAAGAACACGAGGCTAGGGTTGTTCAAGACATTTCTCGGCTGATCGTTCCTTCAGTGGAGCAATACGCCCTTCGTGCCAAACACCTCGAACACCTCGACCTGACCGAAAGTGTGAATGAGGGTTGGAACAATTCAATCCTCTTGACCGGCATTCGTCCTCAACCGGATTACTCTGTTGGTTTCGGACAAGAGGCATTCACTAAGGAGCAGATCGATAAACTATGGCCATTTATTGGTGACTCTCTCCCCGGAGACCAGTCCTTTTTTATGGCCACGTACTATATGTACTTCCCGTTCCTAACTTGTGAGGTGAAGTGCGGCATTGCAGCACTCGATATCGCAGACCGACAGAACGCCCACAGTATGACACTTGCGGTGCGGGCCATCGTCGAGCTCTTCCGTATTGTAAAGCGCGAAGATGAAATTAACCGGCAAATTCTCGCCTTCTCTATCTCGCATAACCAGAGCTTTGTACGCATCTACGGCCACTACCCGGTAATCAATGGGAAGGATACTAAGTATTACCGCCATCCAATCTACGAATTCAGTTTTACTACGCTTGACGGAAAGGACAAATGGACAGCGTATCGGTTCACGAAGAATGTCTACGATATATGGGTGCCCGATCATTTCAAGAAGATCTGCTCCGCCATTGACCAGTTGTTGGCGCCGGATGTCGATGTTTCATCGCTTTCTGAGGCAACTGGACTTGACCCTTCCTCCTCTTTGCCGCCTCCGGTCTTGTAAATGAGGTGTCTGGAGTGGCCTTAGGCTGCTCTGACTGCATCAGATTCCCCAAGTCCTGCGATGGAGTGGCCGGTGCCGGATTTCGGTGTTTCATCGCTTTCTGAGGCAACTAGACTTTCGCAGAACTTGGGGGATTCATTGCTCACCGCTTTTTGCACGGGCCATGGACAGTCGCTGAAGTCTCTGTGTTGTATTGGTGTCACCCCCATAGTTATCTATAGCGCAATCCTCGCACTTCACAATCTAGTTATTCTCTCTCCTAGTCTCGGTAACGCCCGTCTCTTTGAAAAATGTCAATTAACAGGACTCATCCCAACGATTCCATCCGAGAGGTTGATAGCGATTCCTGGCTAATTGCTGGGAAGCTGCTGCTCTCCAGGCAGTTGTCATTGTCCTTGGAGAAGCCATCATGGAGCGACGGCCAAGGACGCTTTTTTTTGTACTTTCCAACGCGCCTGACCCTGTTCCTGAGTCTAAGCCACTTCTAGAAGGCTCGGCTGCGCTTCCAAGGGTCCACACAGCTGGAGATCAGTCAACTGTTACTGTTTGGCATGCGGGTGAAGCCTTCATCAAAGCCCACGACATCCGGTGGCCGAACGTGACGTGTGCCTCTCGACTTCGAATTTTCCCTGAAGTGCTCTAATGACGAGTTTGATAAACGACATTACCTCTCAAACAATTCAACTCTAGCCCAAACTTCCCCGTGTCTTGCCGAGCTGCTATAGGAGAGGCGAGAGGACGACAGTGATACAGTAGCATTCTGGACCATGCTTCACTTCAACTACGGACCACAACAGTGCCCTTGGTGCTCCTACGTCCCTCTTCTCGCGTCCGCCGTCTAAGAACCGTGAGAGGGTTTCTGGTAGAAGAAGGAAGATCGAGAAGCAAAATCTTTAAACATACCAGCTTCTCAACTCCACCAAGAGGTTCCTTCGTATTATCTCGGAGCAGGGAGCCGAGTCCTCAACCCCTTGAGCGATGCTAAAGATAAGCTACCTAGTTTCTTCGCTGTTCTCTCACCTAACAGCGTAGATCCAACTAGAATCCATCTGGATGAGGCATCCTCCCTTTTCGTTTCCAGGCAATTTGAGCTGTACTACCTTATAACCACGACGACCGGGTTCCTGTAAGACGGTAGGGGATCGGAGCCTACCTACTACGTACCATGTTACAATCCACTCATCCGGTCCTGCCGAGTCGGCGAGCGGGAATTGTTTGAAGGAGTGCATCTGGTACAGTAGGAGAGTAGCCCTTGGGAAGATTTTGCTGAACAGGTGGAGAAGAGCTGGAGCTGCTTATGTAACCTATTCCACATCCCCCCATGCCAGACCCTGCAAAATCCACACACATCAGGAAGTTACGGCCCGGCCCGCCCCTCTCCCACCAACAACGGCGGCGCCGACCGCACCACCCGGCGTCGTTGGCGATACCCAACACCACCAGGTACGTCTGATGAAAATTCTGCAGTTTGAACCAGTGCGTCACCATGGATGCAGGGCAAAACAAATCAGAAGAATCGAGAGGGTGTTTGGAATTGACCAAGTTGTATACTTCTTTTATTCAAAGATTGGCAGTGAACCTAACGCTACACCGTATTCCTCGGAGAAGCCAGGCCGTACTGGGGGGCCCTTGATGTATAAAAACCCAGTCCTTGTTACAAAACACGAGTCGTATGGTTCCGAGTAACGCCCCAAATACCATTTTTCACAAAATGAAATCGACCCATGTTATACGAGAATAATCCGCCCTCAGAATCAGTGTACTCGCTAGGGCTCGAATCGCTACCAGACCCAATGTGCAGCCAAAGACTGCGTAGGTGATTCCAGCCCTGGTCAGCAGGGCATATTCAGATGAAGCCTATTCGCACCGTCACGAAAGTCTTGAAACCATCGTCAGCCTACTTCCTAATGCACCCTTGATCAAGTTCCTACAGCACCCAGGTAGCAAAGAAAGCGCTATCTCGCTCGCTACCGCGATACAACTGCTGTCGCTGTAACGCTGCCCCATTCAGGGTCGCTGTCAACGGTACGAGGATGAACAGGGTTCCGAGAATGGGTCTAAGATGACTGGCTGGATTTTCGGGGTGACGATGGTTAAAGACTTTTATGACGGTGCGAATAAACCTCCTGTATATCTGTTGAACAGGCCAGGACGAGCAAGTTGTGACAGGGCATGCCCTTTTCCCTTTGCATAAATAAGAGTGAGTCGAATCCTTCTCCTCGGTCATGGCTTTGTCTTTGGTACCGCAAGCTCCTCCTCACATTCCCAAGAGTCAAGACTCAAGAGACAACCCGCAAGAGCCAGCCAACCATGTCTACGACTCTTCACAACAAGCCAATTCCGGCTCTAGGACGTCTTTGGTCCATGTTCGGCACCGGATCATGGGACGGAAGCACTTCAACCCCCAAGCCCAAGTCTGATGATGACGACAGAGGTTCCCGTTCCTCCGAATCCCTCACTCAAAAGCCCCTTCTCCCCGCTGGAAGTCTCATGGGGAACGTATCCGCCGTGATCCACATCCTCTGGACCTTCACCAAGAGCGACATCTTCACCTTCTCACTCCCATGCGTCATCTTCGGCGTTGCCCTCTCCCTCGCCAAAGACGCAAGAACTGCACCCGAACCCCCCACGTTCAACCAAGTCCTGTCCCGGCTCCCGGGTAGCTGTCTCTTCCAGTTTACCAGCGTCCTCCTCGTCGACCTCGACAACCAGCGGGACCCCGCCTCCGTAGCCGAGGACCGCATCAACAAGCCATGGCGGCCCATCCCCTCAGGGATGATCACGTCCGACCAAACCCGCCGCCTGCTCCTCTTCCTCGTCCCCCTATCCATGGCGCTCGGCTACGCCCTCGGCGTCTGGACCCAAGCATTGCTAGTCATCATCGCCGTCTTCGTCTACGACGACCTCGGCGGCTACGACGAGCCCATTGTGCGGGACGTCGTGCTTGGTATCGCGTATGCCATCTACCAGACCGGGTCGCTGCGAATTGCGCTCGGGTCGGGAGAGTACCATGCTCAGACACAGACGAACATGGTGGCGGATGTCATCAGCCCGAGCGGATACGCGTGGACGGCCATCACCGGCGCGCTCGTCGCCACCACCGTCCCAATTCAGGATGTGAAGGACCAGGAGGGTGACCGGGCGCGGCCGAACCGCAAGACATTGCCGCTTTTCATCGGCGATACGGCAACGCGCTGGTACCTGGCGGTGACGATCCCCGTMTGGTCGGTTGTGGGAACCGCGTTCTGGAGGACGCCGGGGTGGTATGCGGTGCCCGTGGTGGTGTATGCTGGGTACATTGCGTGGCGGCTGCTGGCGAGGAGGAATCAGGTGGATGATGAGGTCAGTTGGAGGAACTGGGCTCGTTGGCTTATGCTTGTGTATGCGTTACCTGCGGTGAGCGCGCTCACAGAGTAGGCGGACACAATCCAAGAGAGGTAATCATGGAGACTACTGGGGGAAGAGATGGTTACCTGTCGAGTGTCAACCAGGGAGGGACTTCCATGTTACAAATAGGACACGAAATTGGATAATGGGATGAATGGGAGGAAAACAGGAAGATGACGGTCGAAGGGGATGAAAGGGTCAAGAAAGGATTAAAAGAGGATTTATGGAGCCGTCTTAAAATGTGAACAGTATGTGAAAGGAAGATGCGCATGCATCCCGTCAAGCTTTCTCCTCTTCAAAAGTTCCGAGTGATCCGAAGGAGAAGACTCACCGAACATGTACATCAGCCAACCATGGATATATAAAATCGGCTTTGCTAGTGGACTTTGACATCACTGCTTCCGCCTACGCCTGTTCTGGTGCGCTCCGATGGTTGACAGAAGAAGATATATTCGAGTGTCTCCAGCCCATTTTCTCGGCGTTCTTCACTTGAAGTGTAAACGAGTGAATAAGGTGCAAGACTAACAGCACGCAGCGCGATTCCGCAAGAAATCTGATAGTGGGGTAGCTGACCAAGGGGCAAAGGGTGCAAAACTGGCAAAGAATGATGAAACTGGAGAGAAAACTCAAAAGCTCTCACTTGCAGATGATTGAACGCCGATAGATGTTGGTCGCGATGGTTCCATGTTTGATGCGGTTGGTTTTTCGAAAGCTTGACGTTCCAGGGTGAAGGCATCGTAGCTGCCCCGTTCAGAGCCTGTGCAGTGCCTGACAGCGCCGAAGGGAAACTGGGGGGAAGCCCTCACTTCCTGCGACCCACCGCGTTTGGGAAACGTCTGAGAGGATTGACATTGATGGAAGGTCGTGAACTGTCAAGGGAATCTGTGGTTGTTTAATGTTGTCCTGGTTTGCGAGAAAGGATATGGAATCAACGCGGGAGGAGGTCGAGAGGTTGTAGGATGAAATGTCACTGGACATGTTGATACTCTAACAGCAGGACCGCAAGAATTTGTGATAGAGCTGATAGTGACATAACGACTACCATGGCCCATGCTCCTACCTACCTTAGCCTTGGCATTGCGTTGGTCCCCTCCGTCCCCCCAGCGTTGCTTTCCCTTCTTGCTCCTACAACAACGCTCAATCCGTTCTATGCAGGCCTTGCAATGATCACAAATTGGAGTGCTCAAAACGGTTCCATGTGGAATGTGTCTTTAATTGAAACCCTTTTCATCGTCTTCTCTATACGTCAGCTGCTGAAGGGTGTGCCGATGACGAACGAGGCTTTCCAGGCGCGACGCCGCTCACGCGTGTCGCTCGAATCCCCAACCGAAGATCCCCAGGGCTATCCCGCGATACCCCACTATCAACAACACCGCCAAAATGGCTGGGATGAAGATGAAAGCGCATCTTATCCCATTTAATCTTTTCGAACGTCGTACAAGTCCACCATGGAAGTTGGACGTCGAGCACCATTTTCCCCAAGCCCAACAACCACTGCAAGCCAAAGCCACGATGGATTCGTCTTCGCATGCTCATCTTTGCATCCCCTGCGCAACCCCGTACTCCATTCCAACGTGCTAACGTGGACTTGCCAGTACCGATACCGGGAATGATCGACGACAGAGTGGATGCTCTCACGAGTCGCGCCGACGCGCCAGCTCAACAACTGCCATGGCAGGGCTTCCGTATTGCCGGGGCCGAAAAGCATGAATAAAGGACAACCCACGAGACATGTGTAGACCTTCAAACAGAGAAGCCGTTCCTACACTCCTAGACATTCACTCCCCTCCCGACGACACGATCCCTACAAGACAAGATGGCGGACACCAGCAAGAAGAGCATCGCGGTAGTCGTAGGCGGCTACTCGGGCGAGTATGACGTATCCATCAGCACCGGCAACGCCATCTACTCCAACGTCGACCGTTCCAAATACAATCTCTACAAGATCGTCATCCCCCGCGACCCCAAGGCCGGCTGGTACCACCTGACCGACGATGACTCCCAAATCCCCGTGGACCGCAACGACTTCAGCGTCAGCCTCCCTTCCTCGAACGGCAACCAAAAAATCCAGTTCGACCTAGCCTACATCAGCATCCACGGCAACCCCGGCGAAAACGGCGTACTGCAAGGCTACTTCGACATGCTCGGCCTGCCCTACACAAGCTGCGGTTTCTACACCTCCTCTCTGACCGCCAACAAGGGCCACTGCAACCCCGTAGTCCGCAGCTTCGGCATCGTCGAAGTCGCCAAGTCCCGCCTGCTTCACCGCAACCAAGTCAGCGCCTTCGACGCGGACGCCCTGCTGCGCGAGTTTGAGCTGCCCGTCTTCGTCAAGCCCGCTTCGGGAGGCAGCAGCGTGGCCACCACCAAAGTCAAGAGCCGCGAGCAGGTGGTTCAGGCCGTTGAGGACGCCATGCGCGAGGATGGCAACGGCCAGGTTTTGGTGGAGGAGTTCATTGAGGGTCGGGAGTTTAACTGCGGCATTATTCGCGATGCTGAGGGGAAGCTGCATGTGTTCCCTATCACTGAAGTCATCCCCCATGGGGACAGCGAGTACTTTGATTACAATGCCAAGTATAACGGGTCGTCTAGCAAGGTGACGCCCGCCGAGGTGGAGACGGAGGTCAGCGACCGCATCAAGGATGTGTCGGCGCAGCTGTACGATCTGCTGGATTGTCGCGGCGTAGTACGCTTCGATTACCGGTATAACCCGAAGCAGAACCAGCTGTACTTCCTCGAGGTCAACACGATACCTGGCCAGACGCCGGAGAGTATGGTGCCTCAGCAGGCGAGAGCTGCGGGTATTAGCACTGCTGGCCTCTATCATATGGTGATCGAGGGTGCCCTGGCGGCGGCATCGCGATGAGCCATGGATGGAGGACGGTAGAAAGATAGATACCCGGCACGTAGGTAGTGGAAAGAAGTTGCTTTGTGCCAAGCTACGTTTCCCGCTTGCTTCAAGGTCACTTGCTTCCTTCGCTCTTTTCTTCCTAACTTGATTACATACTAGTTTCTTTGGGGATTCCCTCCCAGTCATGACACATTACTCTTATATTCTTTGCTTTACATACCCAGTGCTTAAAAAACCCAGTCCTTCTCCACCATCCACTGATCATCGAAGCTCAGTCCGGCCTTCGTGATCAAATCGCAGTCCTTGTGTCCCCATTTTTTCCTATAAACCTCCTTGCCGGTCTCGGTGAGGAGCTCGATGCCCTTAGCTAATCCAGCTGCATTGTAGTAGAACGGCTCTCCCTGTCCACCGCGCTGACCCAGCTGCCACGTGTTGCGGCCGCGCTCGCCGCCATGTTTGTAGTGGAACATGTCATCGGCAATCTTCTGGAGCGCTCTCCACTTATCCAACTCATCCGTCTTGTGCTCCTCCTCCTCCTCCTTCTTCTGCTCCTCGGACTTCTTTTCCTCCTCCCTCTTGTTCATCAAGGCCTCCTTAACAGCCCTACCTCTGGGGCTCCGTCCCTCCAACCACCCAGCAACGATCTCTTCCCTCTTCTGGTTCCTGTTCATCTCTTCCTCCTCCGCATCCCTCTTCCACCTGAACATCCCGCCCTTCTTAGGAGGCGGCGGATTCGGATCGGTAAAAGACGGCTTCACCCCGTCCACCCTGTACAGCACACTCAAATCGTCCAGCGCCACGCTGACATCAAAAATCGCGCCCACCCACCTCGCGTCCTTCATGGACCAGTTACGCATCGTCAAGCGAGAGTGCATGTCGCAATCGGTGACGTAGTACGGGATCAAGGTATCCCAGCCTCCAACGTCCTCGTACGCCTCGGGGTTGACCAGCGCCAGGTGATCATAGGCGAAAAACCGGATACCCCATCTCGGATCGTTTTCGCGCGCGTCCTTGAGGGTTTTCAGTGCCATGGAATAGAGAGAGTTGTACCCGTCCTCGTTATACTTGGCTTTGCTCTTTTCGTTTCCGTCCTCAAAGGAGAAGGCTAGCACGTCCATGTGCGACCAGAAGTAATAAGGCCATTGGCGCTCGTAACTCTGAGCGAGGTAGAAGTTCTGCAGCTGAGCGAAGCTGAGCAGGGTGGGCGTCTGGATGATGTTCACCCCCAAGATGTCCTTCAGCACGGTGTGGTTGAGGTAGAACGGGTTTTGGAGGGACAGCTGCCCGCGCGCGTTGGCTTGTTGGGAGCCGGTGTTTTCGACGACGTAGATCTGAGAGGCGGGCCAGCCGGCTGTGAGGTAGCTGACCACCGTCTGCTGCAGCATGGGCCAGGAGCGCGTGAAGCCGATGAGCAAGGGAGGCGGGGTCGGCAGGTTGTATTGCGTGTAGAGGTCCTTCGGGGGGACGTTCCATGAGGGGATCGGGGGCGGGGTGTTCCTGCCCTCTGACGACAAGAGGGGGAAGTTGTCCTTGATCGGAGGCGGACTGTATTTCGGGGGCGACTTGTATTTCGGTTTTGGCTTCTTAGGCTCGCGGCCGGGTGCCTTGCCACTGGAGGAAGGTTTGAGCGCGTGAGGGACAGGTAGGTTGTCGAGGGTGGCGGGCGAGTGGGCGATCAGCAGGACGAGACTGAATGCGCAGATGGCGAGGATGATGGTGAACAGCTTGCGCTGACTCGGCATGGTGATGAGCATCTTGGAATTTTGGTGGAGGCGGCCACGCCGGTTGTGACCATCTACCGATTTGGTGGTTGTGAGACGAGAGTGTATTTCGTGTGGTGGTCGTTGAGAGAAGGTTGGGTTAAGTGCGGGAAGCAGGTGATACCCAGAGTGACACCGATGGGATGACAAGCCACACCACCAACAAGAAAGCGGTTCGCCCCGAGGTCAGACCGTCAGCATTTCGTTAAGGCGCAAACATTGTATAACAAAGAAGAAGGAAGGGAAGAAAGTTTGAACGGTTGGACAAAGAAAGACCGGGATGACCGTGGGGTGATACGGCACACAAGTATAAGTCGACGACTGGAATGGAAGGTTGATAGAAGATATGTCGAATGCAAGCCACAACCAAACCGTTGACAGATGCGGTCCCGGGGTTCTTTCTCTGTTAACAATATGGTAGGCCAATACCGTGATCCGGTCATTCGCGAGTCGATGCTGGTCAGTGATCAAGCAGACGCAATTGCCAATGACGCTCTTTGTGTGGCCACACAGCCCATCACTTTCCCTCCCTTCACATTTCAAGAAAACTTTTACCCCAAACTTTTTCATCCCTGCGTCTCAAGGCAACAGCCAGTGTGACTGTGGGTGTAAACCGTACGTCCAGGACGCTACCCGGGTTCGTAGAGGATGTTGGTGGACAAACCGGATGATTGGCGGCTTAGCTCAATGCCTTTCCTATAATGGCAAGATTGTAATCATGTATGTCAGCCGCGATGGACGGCCAAGGTGGTGCCAATGAAACCTAATGAAGAGGCGAGTGTGCCGCTAGACGTTTGACACAGCGGAGCTCCGCGGCTGCTGTAAATGGTCACTGTGAACCGGTTTGTTGCCAGGTGCCGTGTTTTTGGCAGGTGCTTCGTAGGTAACTTTCGATGAGACCCTCCGTTGGTAAATAGAATCCTGTCAGGACCGTGCTGCTGGACGTCCATTACTCGGCACCGCCATCACCTGAATTACGCGTTAGGACACTGATCAGGTCTCTCCCCTTTCAAACCTTCGTATTTCGCGCATTGGAATCCATCCGGAGTTTGGTTCGTCCCTTTGGTTCCTGAATCCTACCGGTCCTAAATATTGCTAGGGTTTATAGGCAGCCCCTAGCAAGCCGAGTTAGGTGACATCTGTACCTGAATTCTAATTTGTAGTGGATATGGCAGTGTGGCGTAGACATTAGACGTATGCAAAGTTCTTTTCCGTGCTTGGCTCCTTTGACGTTGGCAACCGAATGGATTTGGGAAGAACTCGTCGGTTCGTTGTCTCACGATGCGACAAGCGAAAGGCAATGCAACACCGCTGCACTTCCGTGATCTCGTACCTCAATGGCCAAAGTGCGAACCTCGATGGTCATGTGCCTTCATTTCCAGAGTTCCTTCCCCTTCAGTTGTTCTCGGGGCCATGAGCCGGAGATATGAGATAACGACTATACATTGCTCTTGCCTCAAGTTCTCACCTTTACCTCGAGATTTTATCCACTTTCCCCGCGAAAACCGACTTGCGAAGGAACTGCTCGGTCGTTCTGGGCAACCCAGATCATGCAAAATCCCGACAGGCCAGTACGTTTGCCGATCACCACTCCGCGTACTGTGTTTGCTTGTGTCCTATTGGTCGGGTTACCCCAGGTTGAGACCTCGCTACTTCCTTCTGTTGGTTCGCCCAGACTTCAAAAAATGTTGGTTATGGTAACTGTGCAACTGCAACACATGAGAAAAGGGGTACGAAAGGGAAGGAGCAGAAGAGAAGTGAGGGGTACCGAAAACTCTTCAGCAATGAAATGGGAAAGATCCGGATGCAAAGAGAGCAGCACAGAGGGAGCCACCATGGCAAGACAGGCAAGTAGAGATGCCGCATCAAGCCGAAAACATTATGACAAGATCGTATCAGGCATCAAGATCTCGGTAGCGGGTGGCTTAAAACGTTAAACGTCAGATGACGTATGCTCGGAATCAGTTGGCCATTTGCGATGGTTGCAAACCGGCAAAGCTGATGATGTTCAAACTACGACGCAAAGATGGATTGGTCGGTTTTAACTTCAAAGTGATGACAGGTGATGATTGCGAACAAGGATCTCGAGAAGATAAAGGTCTTACGTGACCAAAAGCCGCTAGCAGTGTCAAGAGAATAGTCGGTGGTCATCTAGCGACTCTAAATGTTGAGTTCATCACATGTTTGGCTACCCACAGTCATGACTCACTTCATAAAGACCGGCAAGGCGCAGAGAAAGCGTCCACCACCCTTCCTGTGGCGCCCATTGATTCCGTAGTCCATTGATTACCACCCGACGTGATTACTCACCATCGCAAAGAAGGAGAAGAATAGAAATATCATTGTGTTAGATGTAAGCTTGCGCCCTACCAACGACGTGTCTCTACCCCGTTGTCATCGCAAGGATACCAGCCTGCTACCTTTACTCCGAAGAGACAAACACCCTCCGCTGAATCAAAACCCTAACATCCTCCTTCGGCTTCACCGGCCCCGGCCCACCCACCATCTCAGGCAGCTTCCACTCACCACCACCAGCCGGACTAATATCCCACAGCATCACCAGCGCTGCGCCGATAGCCATCAGCTCCTTCTCCGCAAACAACCTTCCTCTGCACATACTCGCCCCGGCGCCCCACGGTCTCAGCTTCCCGTACTTGGCGACCAGTTTGCCAGACGAAGGGTCCGTCTCGAGAAAGCGATCGGGGACGAACTTGTCAGGGTCGGGGTACAAGGACGGGTCCCGCTGGGAGAAGGAGTGAGGCACGGAGAGGAAGGTGCCTGGATGGAGCTTGTGCGTGTGGTTGCCGTCTTGGACGGTGATGGGGCGTTTGACGAAGCGAGTCGAGACTGCGCCGAATGCCAGGCGGAGGGTCTCGAGGATGATGGACTTTAGGAGCTGGCACTCGCGGGACAGGCCGGAAGTATCTATCGCCGTGATGCTTTTCCTGTTGGGCGAGTCGGACAGAGTGATGAAGGGGGCAACTTCATTCCGGAGGGTCTCTACCAGGCCCGGCGTGGAGTAGATGTAGAGAACGAGCCAGAAGAGGACTGGTTGCGTGTTGGTGTTGCTGGCAAAGAGCACTAACAACTCGGAGGCGGCACGCTCTTTATAAGACCACTCATTCCGTTCGAGGGCAGTGTTGCGCTCCAAAACAACATCACTGACATCGGACATGTCAGCGCCGTCGTCGACCTTCTCTCCTCGCTGAAACTGGGTGACACGTCGAGAGAAGGCTTCGACTCCGTCCAGCAGCCGCTTCCGAGCTTCTAGCCCTTCCTTCATGACCTTGAACGGAACCCATGTCGGCATGTTGATGAACAGCAACGGAACAACGTGGTCGAACTTCCAGATGTCCTCTAGAAGATGCGGATTACGGTCCAGCAGGTCGTGCCCGAAGATAGGAGGGATGGTGAAGCAAGCACCGAAGTCCATGATCAGAGCTGAGAGATTGGCCTCGACCGCTTCACCTTGTTTGATAACCTTGGTATCGGCACGGAGTTCCCATCTCTTCATCTTCTCCTTCTCCTGGCTGAAACTGACAAACTCGGATACCATCTTGGGAAGATTGCCCCTCTCCAAGGCTGCAGTGGCACCGGCATCGTTGTTGAAAACTCTTTCGATCGGGGAGTGCCAGGGTTTGAACGTGCCTTCGACCTTCTTCCTCAAGGCCGATGCGTTGGGAAACCCGAAGAAACGGAGGAAGAGGCCATATCCATGCCACTCGATGCTGAGGGCGTGGTTCATCTGAGACGAGAACAGACGATCGACGTCTTCATACCCAATGAGAGTCTGATTTGCTGATGAGATGCCGTAGAACGAGCCACGGTATCGTCGGATTGCAGAGCTAGTAGGAAATGCATGTTAGCTGATGTGTTCAATATCGTGAAGAAGGTCGACGTACTAGATCTGATAGACGATGCCGTTACGCGCTCCATCCAACAAATACATGACGAGCCCCATTTCAATGGGTCCCCAAGCTGGCAACTCCTTGCGTCTGGTGGACTCATGTCGGAACAAAGGTCTGTACAGGATAAGGACGATCGAAACGGCGACTGTCGCCTTGGTAGCTGTGGTCAGATCCTGGTAGGTGATGAGAGCACGCTGCATGATGCTATTTCCTAAGCCCATGACGCCGGCGAGTCTTCGTAGGCTAATATCATCGGTTGAAGGAACGAAGAAGAGTTGCTGGTGAGTGCCGCATCGGCCAGCGGCCCGAGTCTTTGGTTATTGCCATCGTTTGCCGATGCATCCAAGATAATTCATGAGGCTTCGGCGAACAATAACAACAAGCAAACCTTGTTGCGATTGTTGTTGTTAGTTATAGCTTGTTAGCAGTTTGGGGAGGCGTTGCCCTGGCCAAGCCACACAAAAAGCCAATCATGCCGATAGTCAGGGACAAAGCGACATGAGATGAAAAGGACAATAACAACAGGTGTGGCTGGTGAGGGTACTTGGTACTAGGTACAGGAACTCGCAAAGTCGTGCGCTTTGTCAGTCCTTTTCGGACCCGGATCCGGCACCTTGAAGTTCGGAAGACGTTGAAGATCAGCCGCCGGGGAGCCGGGCGCCATGCCAATGATATGGAGGAAGTCGTGCAGCACTGCAGTGGTGCGAGTTACTAACAGTAATTGGTGACACCTGTACCCATTTCTGTTAGTGGTTACAGTGAGTTTGCCCAAACCGTCCCAGCAGTCCAGCACGGCTCTGGTCCAACATTGATGAACAGGAAAAAGCAATGTCAGAAGGAGAATGTCCAATCAGGACGTTTGCTTGTTTGGTCCCTGACGATCGTCAGGAACATATGTTTTGGTATTCTGGCATCGCAGTCTCAACGTGAAAATTTGATGGCAAAATGGCAGAGCATGTTGAAATAAAGAGAGAAATGAAATAAGAACGTTAAAAGTGTACAGAAGCGGAAGGGTAGGGTGCCGTGGCCCGTTCCCAAGCTCAAACGTCTTAATAGTCCCGCTGCAACTTCCCGAATTGAGCTAACCACAACTTTTTGGCAAACGGACCTTCGAAACGAAACGAACAAGACTTCATTTGCTTGTATCTCCACCAAATGAGTATATACAAGAAAACTGATTATAGATTTAACATTAGCGTACTTAAAACTATAAAGATAAGACTCTTTCTAATAGTATAATTGAGTTTCTTGATTTTCGTCTTTCGTTTCGAAGGTCTGTTTGCCAAAAAGTTGTAGTTAATTCAATTCTCGGGAAGTTGCAGCGACTGTCAAGACGTTTTGAGCTTGGGAACGTAAAGGGTTCGCGAGAACGGTGGGGAATGGGATTTTGTGCCTACCTATAAAATGACATCATAGTGCATCTGCCGGACAAAATTGTCCGTCCTCTGTCGCGACCTCACCATTGAAGAAGGCGCGCCGAACAACTTCCATCATTGAACCTGCCTATTCCTGCTCAATGTCATCAAGTCCCATTCCCGAGCGAAGGGTTCAATCAGGGAAACTACTCTTCACTAACTCTGTCCGCTTCTGATGACGAGTGGTGACCACGGCAAACATGCCTTCAGCACTCCAACGCGGAGTCGCGATATGAGTGATTGAGAGAAGACTTTGCGCAGTCAAACAACACGCTGAGAAGAGACCGTTTTCTATCGGGTTCGAGGGATAAAGAATCCCATACCCCCTCCTCTCGAGACGCGTTTTTACCTGCAAGCCGAGGAAGCTTCGCTATGATCGACCCCCGGGCTACACGTGGCTGTTGAGCCCAGCCATTCGCGTTTTCCGCCATGTTTCTGTTACTGACCATTCAGAATCCAGGCCGGACCATCACGCAAAAGCCAAAACAAAAATATCGTCGGGAAATGCTAACCAGTTTTAAACATGATGCCCTCCATCATGTACAATTACATCACCGGCTCCCAGCCTCAACCAACATGAGACTGGAAAAGCCGGCAAACATGTGCACATTGTGCAGTCATGAAAAACAGCATTTGGTTCCTGGAATGCCAGGGACACACACACCTCTTCAAGATGAAGGACCCTTATAACTAGCCTTCACTTGCCTGTTATACTCAGGGTCTTCACATCCCATCAAAAAGTGAAGCAGTGAGACCACCAAGTCTGCGAGTCAGAACAAACCATCTACCATGGCTCCCTTACCACTCCCACGCATACCCGCCTCAACGGTCGAGAAATTCGAAAACTTCGTTTTCAAACGGGTCGTGTACCCAGCCCTCCAAGGAGTCGAAGCCATTCACCCAACAAGAACCTTCAGCCCCATCACCCGGCGACAAGATGCCCCGCCCGCCGCAACAGTAACCGTCGTCCAGGCCGACAACAACAATGGCGACGGCAACGACCCCAATGACGCGCAAACCCTCAGCGGCGGCGCCATCGCCGGCATCGTCATCGGCTCTATCGCCGGTCTTCTCCTTCTCATCTGGATCTTCCGCAGCTGCTCCAACCTGGGCGCTCCACCGACGGACGACAAGCCCAACGGCAAGGCTTGGTACGATGGCGTGAGGGATGAGAACCCACCCAGACACGTGGGCGGGGTGAGGCACTCACGGTCGAGGTCGAGGCATTCGCACAGTCGTCATCGCGGCCATTCTACGCATAGGAGCCATTCGAGGAGGTCGTCGATGCGGGAGGTACCGGTTGTCGTGGCGCAGCCGACGTATGTGTATGATGATCGGAGGGGGAGGAGCGATAGGAGGAGTCGGAGTCGGAGTGTTTCGAGGTATTAAGGGGAAGAATGGAAGTTGATCGGGAGTCAGGAAATGAGAACTCAATCGGGATGAGAATGTATGGGCAGACGAAAGCATTGGGATTTGAGGGAAGGGCAGCATCGATGAGACGAAGCATCGGAAGCCACGACCGACAGATTGAAGAGGCAACGAATTGGAACGACTGGATGACACAAACAACTTTTTCCTTCTCAACTATATATATACCCCGATGGGAGAATATGGCATGGATAATGAACAAACAATTGAGAAAATACACACACTGGAAGCTGGTGGAAGTGAGCCGGAGTTGTTAATGAGCCTGGATATCTCGGGTTGTTTTCTGTTGGTAAATTCCCGAGCTACGATGGTGAGAAGCAACTTGTAGACAGTGTGTACAGTCTGTTATCATACGACCTGCAAAATGGTTAACAATATGAAATACCACCTGTGCACAGTTAGGATCTTATTCCGGTTGTATTTTTTCTTGAGGTATCGACAACACAAAAGACGAAGCTGGTGTCTTCCAGTTGGTTAGAAGCCGGAACGGTCTTTCAATAACATCAATAAAGCGACTTTTGGATGGGCTGATAATGTTAGCGGACAGTGCTGCAATATGCGGAAACACTAACAGCGTCACTGCTGCATGATGTACCTTGGATGCCAGCTTATCGGCTTATCGGCCGTCAAGGTTCCATTGCATTCAGCCAGGAACAAACCCCGCCCTTCCGGCGCCTTTTGGCGGGAAACTCCACTCCGTGAGTCACTAACGCGGCAGGCGGTGAAAATTATAGCGAGACAAGCTGCCACTTCGACGCTTGCGATGGCGTCCGCGATCGGTCACTTTGACATCTGTCTCGAGCAAATCCACTGGCTCTTTCCACTTCCCCCTTCCAATTCCACCCAGGGAATCCCCTCCTGTTTGTTCAGTAAACGTTACAGTTCAAGATGGCTGCCCTCGACATCAGGCCGTCCCTGGAGGACGCGCGCAAGCTCTTCGACCAGACATGCCAAGCATCAGCAACATCGACAGCATCCCCCAGGCCCACCCTTCTTCCTCTGTGCATCTCCTTGCCTGCCGACCTGTTGACGCCCTCGGCCATCTACCTCAAGCTCTCCGCAGGGTGCGTCTTCCTCCCAAACCTATCCGTCGCCTTGTATCCCGTTCCGAATAGCTCAATTGACTCACTCCGTTAGAGCGACAGCTGAATACTCGTTCCTCCTCGAGAGCGCCACTGGCAGCACCGAGACAGTCGGCCGCTACAGCTTCATTGGAGCCAACCCCCGAAAGGTCCTCGAGACCGGCCCCGGCTACCAAGATGTCGGCGATCCCATGAAGGCCCTCGAGCAGGAGCTCAGCAAGGACAAGGTCCTCAGCATTCCCTCCCTCCGACTCCCCAAGCTGACCGGCGGCGCTGTCGGCTACATCTCGTACGACTGCATCAAGTACTTCGAGCCCAAGACGGTCAAGGGTCGCGAACTCAAGGACAACCTGCACATTCCCGAGGCCCTCTTCATGCTCTACGACACCATGGTCGCCTTCGACCACTTCTCCTCCGCCTTCACCGTCGTCACCCATGTCAGACTTCCCGAGGACCCCTCCGGCGACTTCGAGGCGGCATACAACGCGGCTTGCGACAGCATTCGCTCGACACTCGATGTGATTAACCAGCCCGAGACGCCGCTCCCGCCCAAGGACTCCAGCAGTCCCGCCTCCGACCAGACATTTTCTTCCAACGTTGGACGCCATGGTTACGAGACCTTTGTGACAGAGCTCAAGAAGAACATCGTCAAGGGTGACATCATTCAGGCTGTCCCGTCTCAGCGCTTTTCTCGCAGCACCAGCCTGCACCCCTTCAACATCTACCGCACTTTGCGCACGCTCAACCCCTCGCCGTACCTCTTCTTCCTCTCGTGCTCCGACTTCCACATTGTTGGCGCCTCGCCCGAATGTCTGATGAAGACCGACGGCTATGCCAACCTTCCTGCGGATACCCGTTTTGGCTATAGCGCTGCCGAGGCCCGCTCTCGCCCCAGGATCGTCAACCACGCCATTGCTGGTACCATCAAGCGTGGCCTCAACTCGGAGGAGGACGATGCCCTTGCGGCTGTGCTGCTGGCCTCGACCAAGGACCGCGCCGAGCACGTCATGTTGGTCGATCTGGCCCGTAATGATGTGAACCGTGTCTGCCACCCGTCCACCGTCAAGGTCGACCGCCTCATGCGTATCGACCGTTTCTCTCACGTCCAGCATATTACCTCGGAGGTCTCTGGTCTGCTGCGCCCCGAGTGCACCCGTTGGGACGCTTTGCGCTCCATCTTCCCCGCCGGTACCGTGTCGGGCGCGCCCAAGATTCGTGCCATGGAGCTGATTTACGACTTGGAGAAGGAGAAGCGCGGCATCTACGCTGGCGCTGCCGGCTGGTTCGCCTACGATGTTGTTCGCATGGAGGGCGGTGAGGGTGATGCACCTGTTACCACCTTCTTGAGCGAAGGACAGATGGATACTTGCATTGCTATCCGTACCATGCTGGTCAAGAATAAGGTTGCTTACCTGCAGGCGGGTGGTGGTATTGTCTTCGACAGTGAGAAGACCGAGGAGTGGATGGAGACCATGAACAAGCTCGCGGCCAACTTGCGCTGTATCGAACTGGCTGAGAAGTACTATGGGGAAAGCACAGGATCCAAGTCGGTACAGGAAATCATTGAGGAGGAAAGGAAGAAGGGCGACGAGCAGTACAAGCTGCAGACCATGAGCGCTGGGGCGTAAGTGATGAAATGATTTCGTGCGTAAAAAGGCTGAATAAACAGGATATCAGGTGAATCAATGTTTGAGCTTCAGGCTCGTAGGGCGAAGACGTCCCAAGATGCGGTCCGGGTGAAACTCTTCATCTGTGTATGATTGACCCAAAGAACTGAAATTCGTGTGAAACAGATCAGCACCGACAGGCGGTGGAGTATCAAAGCCAAGCGTGATGTTCAAGGGAGCCTTGTCTGTTACCAATGTGTCGGTTCCAGCTGGCCGGTAGAGCTGACGAAGCTACAAGAAAGCCTCTCTCCCTGGCTCTCCTGTCAAGGAAAAGTTCATAATAATTACTTTTTCTGTCAACAACCGGACAGCGACCTGATTCATTGCTCCGTCTTACGTCCATTCTTTCGGCGATAATTATCCTACTAGCATCTCCACAACTTCCAGAATCATTCCCTTCCTAGCCGCCGCCGACCCTCCGGCCCCCATTTCCCGACCGAGCAAAGCGGGTCGGCCAGAGCCCTCCCTTGTTCTCCGCTTTCCGGGGTAAGCGCCGTTTTCCGCCGCACCGGGCTAGCCGTGTTCAGACAGTGAACGGGGCCGTAATCTCGGCCCCATGCCCCTATCAAGCTGTATCGCAACACTCTGACGAACGAAAACGATTAGCGCGCTCGCGGTCTCGGCCGAGCCAAGGGCCGATTGAGTCATGCTATTGATCCCACTCCATGTCCGCCTTTCGGCAGTTGTGGTTGGCTGGACAGGCAGACAGGGAATTTTTGGCTGATCGTTCGGTGGGATAGGGGTCCTGGAGCGGGCAGGTCTGGGTCTGGTCTCTTGAACTCCTCTTTTGTTTTCTTTCTTTCTGGGTCCGCATTCGTTGGCCAGACATTTTGTCATTGTTTATTATTTCTCGAACGCAGCGGCTGCTCGCCGAGACCTTTCGTTGCTGCTGCAAGGAGCCTGCAACACGGTTGAAACAAGGGGGGAAAACACATCACAAACCTTATTCTCCTATCCCCGAATCCCCGCCATCCGGCATCCGGTGACGACGCACTGCAACAACCACAGCAACAACAACGACGCATGCGCCGAGTGAGCAACCCGGTCTCCTCGGTCAACGACAACAACGAGTCCAATGTTGCACATCGTCGGCTCCCAGCACGCCGGCGTCAAGCAATAACGAAAGGAGTTAGAAAGAGACGGCTGTGGAAGAACAGCCGACCCACCGCTGCAGCCAGTCATGACGTGGTCGTCTCGTGGCGCTGGTGTGTTTGCATGTTCTTTCATAACGCTTTTCATTGCCGCAACGACCGTCGTCCTTCGGTTTATATCGAGGGGATATTTGTGTCGAGTTTTGAGACCTTCGGATTGGGTCATTGCCGTTGCTCTTGTACGTAATGTGTAATTCTTGTCAGACCATCATCGTCAACCCCATCGGCAAGGTTGATGACAGACCCAATGGAGGCTAATGTACTGCCGATCCGTAGTTATTCTCTGTAGCCGTGACCGTAACTCATGGACTTGGTACGTTTCATTCCACTGCAACCCGTCTGACCACCAGAGGATGGATGGTACCCGTCCATCGTAAAGGCACTCCACGGACTGACAGGCTGACTTAGTACGGAAACAGAGATTAACCATGGACTCGGCAAGCACATATGGGAGAACCCTCGAGATGAGGAGGTCTCCATGCTCAAAGTACGTCCATTCCCACGGCCTTCTATCCTCATCCACACCCAGTCTCATCCAATTAACCCACCCCAGGTAGCCTACATCAACATAATCCTCTACAACATCGGCTTCACCCTCACCAAACTCTCCATCCTCCTCCTCTTCGCCGACATCTTCCACATCACCGTCGTCCGCTCCATCTCCTGGTGTATGATCGTCATCGTCTCTCTGTATGGCATCTACATGGTCTTGACCAGCGTTTTCTTTTGCTTTCCGATTGCGACGTATTGGACGCCGGAGGACCAGAGAGAAAATGGTGGTACGGGTTGGTGCTTTAGAAAGGAGAGCAAGTGGTTCGCTGATGCGAGCATTAATATTGTCACGGACTTTGTCATCTGGGGATTGCTTTTTTTTTTTTTTTTTGCTCCGTCTTGTTGTTTGTTTACTTCCCCCTATGTCCCCCTCCCCCTTTCCCCTATCCCATGACTAACACCACCTGTCCCCCCTGTGCCGTAGCATCTGCATAGTCTCCATCATCCGCCTCTACTCCCTCAAACTCTCGGCAACCTCCACCGACCCCTCCTACGACAACGCCCCCGTAAACTGCTGGTCCGCCGTCGAGCTCAACGTCTCCATCACCACCGCCTGCATCATGACGCTCAAACCACTACTCGCCCGCCTTTTGCCGCGTCTCGTCCACGATGGACTCGGTGGTGGACCCCATCATTCGCCCGAGAACGGCAACGTCGACAGAGATAGTCCGCACGAGCGAAGGGTGAAGCAGCGGCAGCGACAGATGCGAGGACGCAATGGGGCTAGGCTGCAGAAGAGGAGGATGTCAGAAAGGCTGGGGCAGGCGGCCGCGGGCGCAGGGAGAAGAATGAGCGGGATGAGCGGTAGGATGAGTGGACGGAATTCGCAGGGTTTCAGCCGCAGCAATGGGTTCGTGGAGATGGGGGATATGGATATGATGAACACGGATTTTTCCGAGCATCCGGCGACGATTTCGAGTCCGCCGCCACGGAGGGGGAAGGCGGGGGGAGGGGGGTATGGGAGTGCAAATGGAAGTGCAAGTGCAAGTCATCGGCACAGGCCAATGGGGAGAGAGGAGGAGGAGGTGTTGGGGATGACGGGATTGAGCAGTTTGGATGGGAGTCGGTGGTTGGATGATGAGGCCGGGAGTGTTGATTATGGTGGTAGGTGGGCTACTACGAGTACAAGAGGCCGTGGCTGTGAGAGGGAAGGGGGTGATGAGGATGAGGGTAGGGTCGGGCTTGGAGACGGCCTGGAAAGGGCGAAGGAACCTGATTTGGAAGAGGGACGAGAGTGGATGGGGAGGGGGAGGGGGAGGTAAGGATTTGTTGTTCTTTCCGTGGGTGACGAGGTTGATCGTTGAGCATTTTGCATGTTTATGGGATAATCCTATCTTCCCGACGCTGTGAAGGCGTTCTTTGAAGATGTTCAAAAGCTATACCCGCATCATCTCTCTTTGTTTGAGCATGATTGGCAGTCAGTGAACAATTATCTCTTGGACTCGTGGGCACAAGAAGTGTGTTGATTGTGCTAAGCTAAGAAGGAAGAGGAAAAGAAATGTGGAGGGCTAAAATACATGGTGGTGGTGCCCTGACAGGACCCACATATGGCCAAGGCCAGTGAATGGAAAGGAGGGTGGGACAGGACAGGCCCCACCACAACACGCCCCCGTAGCCCGAAACGGCTCTCAGGGACTATCACAACATAAATAAACAAACATCTTCATGGTGTTGAGGATCAGCCCATGGTTACAGCCTTCTGACCGTCCTTTCTCTTATCCTTTGTCCAGGGAACCTCCCTCTCCTCCAGTCCCAGTAATCTTACGAATCTGGCATGCTTGTCTGCCTTCAGTGGCTTCGTTAGTCCGTCTGCAATCATGTCTTCRMCCTTGATATGTACGATCTCAAACTCCTTTGCCTCCACTTGTTCCATAATCCATTTGAATCGAACATCGATGCATCGGTTTCTGCCRGCGTTGTTGCGGTTCAAGACCCGGTCTCTAGCATTCTTGCTGTCCGTATATAGGACCTTCAGTGGTGGTTGGCCGTGTCCCAGTTCCTYCATYATATGCGCAATCCATTGCAGTGACTTAGCAGTTGGGACGAGGTTGGTAAACTCCGCTTCTGYTGTGCTCGTAGTGACGMATGCCTGCTTTTTCGACTT
>RANY01000598.1:0-22369 GCA_009805235.1 Neurospora pannonica FGSC 7221 | reverse complement strand
TGCCAAGCCCGGCGGCTGCGGGCTCCGGGTGGGGCTTACCGATGTCCGCGATGGGGCGCCGGACGACGATGGGTTGCTATTCGCATCAAACGTACCCGCATCGACAGGCCCCGAAAGCTCTGACGACGATGAAGCTTGTTGATACGCAGCTACACGCTCTGCTGTTGCGGCCAAGGCATTTAGATCGCCATTCATCTCATCATCCGTCCGGTTGAAGAGCTGGTGCCACCACCGCACGTCGTCGCAACGAGGGAATATTATACGCTCACGGCCCCTGACGTGATCATCAACCGTGGCATCGTACTGCTCGTTCGTAAACTCCGAGCGCCGGCTCAAAAAGTAGGCCCACACGCTTCTTGTACGTTCTTGCAACCGTGCTTCCTGGCGCTGGCGCTCGTTGTTGAACAAAAAGGTACCGTACTGACAAGAGTAGACATGGTAATGTAAGCGGCGCAGGAACCGTTCGTTAAACTCGAAGCGAGTCGGGTGTTGCCTGAGGAGCTGGTAGGTGGCGTCGAGGAACTGGTGGAAGACAGGCGAGATATCTTTGGGTCTTGTTGCCATATTTTCGGCAACAGCAGGTTCCACGCCGGTCTCGATAGGCGTCCCATCCGCATCAGTAACGGCTTCCTTCCCGCTGGCCGTTTTTTTGTTCCAAAAACGCTTCGCGCCCGCTATAGCGTTCTCGAAATGGTCTGCCCGACCATCATTTTCCCCTGGCTTCACGGCCGTCCCTGCAAGTGCATCGCCGTCCACTGTAAACCAGTCCTCATGACTAAGATGCCCTGACCGAAGGTGAAACATGTGCCCAAAAGACAGCCAATCCTTCTCAACCAGGACAATGAAGCCTTCGAGAGTGCGATAATAGGGGTCAAGCATCAGCTGAGAAAGTGCACTGAGCTGGCCTGTGCGGTCCCATCCATCGGAACAGTGAATGAGGACATTGGAGTGCTGGATACCTACTCTTTGCGCAATCAAGGCTGATCCGGACAAGATACCGCTTATGTGCTTCAGCCATTTACTCTTTGCCAAGAGCTCTTTGTTCGGTGGGAAAGGTGACACATCGGCGTCCTTGATGGCGCTGATAACCTTTTCTAACGACTCTCGCATGACGTGAATGTTGTCTATGTTCAGGTATTCTTTCTTGGCGAATTTGTAGTGCTCCATGTTTTCGGTGCCGTATCCTATTGCCTGCATCGCGTAGGAGTTGATTACCGGTCGAGCGTCGACGATCAGGTTTTGTTGCTGAGCTCCATATATCAGTCTCTTGCCAGTCTTTTCGTCGTAAAATATAGTGCCACCAACAGTAAGCTCATCCTCCGCCTTCTGAATATCCGACATGGAACCATCAGTGTTCTCGCTCTCTATCGTGAGGTCAACCGTACTCGGGGGCGGGCTTTCAACTGGCATGTCGAGAGAGGCGCCGCCTGCAAACTCCGTCGAAGCCGAAAAGCACGCGCTGACCAGAGATTCATCCTGAATGTTGCGTTTGAATGATATGCCTGGAAGTGGCTGCGAGCATCTTGTAATGGTACAGTTGTTGACGGGATGGCGGTACGTGAGAGTCGGTATTCGCTGTCGCGACCGGTAACTCGCAGCATATTTCAGCGTTGCGTCGGATATCTTGGAGGGCACAATAAGCAAGGCCGGATAGGTCGGGGAAAAGGAGTAGTCCTTGTTGATCGTAGAGATCCTCCATCCCAGTTCGCGTGACTTCTCGCTTATACCTTGCCGGCGGAACTCGGCTCTGACATCGTATAGGTCCCAACCGTTGATTTTGCTTTCGGGTGAGTTTGATGGAGGTCGGTAGCTGAAGGCCAGAAGCTTATCGACGCTTCCTAGCTTGCATGTTCTGGACTTGATGAACTCGAATGCCTCCCGGGCTTCCTTGTCGTCTGCGAAGTTGAAGCTAACATATGTAAAATCTCTGAACCGAATACGTATCGAGGAAGGAACGCCACTAGAAGGGGGCGTGGGCCGTAAGGTGCATTGTGAAATAATGTGGAAGGCAAACCACACTTGCTTCACACTCTTTTTCAGACTCGGATCTGCGGCAGTCAGAGACTCGGGGGGGAAGCGGAAGACGAGATGGTAGTCACTGAGCGCAAGGTCGCCGAGCTCCGGCTTTCCGCCTCGCAAGGCATGGATGTTCGCGAAAGTCTAGCCTTCAGTTCAGTAAAGAGGACGAAACGTAGTTTGAAAGGGAGATGATGGAGAGCATACGTGCTTAAGGTGAGGCGCCGCCATCGTGATGTTGAGAGGTAATACTAACTACCCCGGCACTATGAGGCGCTGTGCAGCCAGGGTAGGAGACCGAATGTCCGAGACCCAATGTGTCCGGACAAGAGCGCAAGACGTTGACAATGCGGTTGCGGCGAGAGGACCGAGGGGAATAGAATCTGCTTCGTTTAAGATGTATCGTAGTTGTACAGTGGTGCCAGAATTCAGGACTGGGAAACAGAAAATGTACCAATCAGGAACATGTGTCCTGATATAAACGAAAAGGAGGAGTTCCGCCGCGTAGTCACTGGTGCCGGTCAACGATAAATGATCCACGAGACTTTGGGATGTCGAGTGATTGCCCTGAGGTCCACGTGGGGTTTAGAGGTCAGGTAGTTGAAGCGACAGAGACTGATAACTTTATAAGTTACAATACCTCTGCTGCTAAACCTCCCTGCCGTCCGGATCCAAAGGTATGCGAATTGTGACTGCGATTTGCGAACAAGCAGAAGGTCAGCATCTGGAGTGAGCTGGGCAGCATCGCGCCCTGGACCGGGGAAGCGACGATTGACGTCGATGGAGCCACCGGACACCCCACTATCAGTACCACCCCGAAGCCGACTGACGAACGTTCGTAGTGCCTGCCGGTGTCAAACCGCCCGAACCAGCAACGACAATCAAAGGAAGTGCACGAGGTGGTCTGGGCGCAAGGCTGGGCCTGGACGGGAAGCCGAAGGAAGCGACCCCACATCTGACATCTGTACGTACCTTTTTGGGTTGCGCTTGGCGGCTTTTGGCGTTGGGCGCGCTCAGACTGGGTGCAAATTGCCACCCGCTTGCCAGCCGGGATGAGCCGTGACGGCTGTTAACCCTACTCCGCCAGCCACTCAGAAGCGGTAAAGGACAGCCCACCAAGGAATTCGCAAAAAGTAGCTGTGCCGGTCGAATTTCCCCCCATCTTTTTGAAAAGTCCGGTGAACACCGCGAGAAGGTATCCCACTCCATCCTCCTCAGCAGCACAATTGAAGCCCTCAGGACCTTCATAGCCAAATCGCAAAAATGGCTGTTCCCGGCACCCAGATGTAAGCAACCAGAGCAAACCAAGAGCATGGAAGCCTCCTACACGTCTACTACACGTCTTCACGTCTGTCTACACGTCGGTGCGATCTGCTGCTGCTGTGGTGGTGCAAATGCAAAACGAAGGCGTTCAGTTACGAAGCCGGGAAAATGCTGCCCGCTTGTCGCAGCAGATTCAGCCGACGGGGATGGGATTTGAAAAGTGGTGGCTTGGAAAACAACAAAAGCGGCGTTGATGCTGACTGCTTCTCTTTCTGTCTACAGTTCCAAGCGCAGAAAGTTCGTCGCTGATGGCGTTTTCTACGCCGAGCTGAACGAGTTCTTCCAGCGCGAGCTCGCTGAGGAGGGCTACTCCGGTGTCGAGGTCCGCGTTACCCCCACCGTCACCGACATCATCATCCGCGCCACCCACACCCAGGAGGTTCTCGGCGAGCAGGGCCGCCGCATCCGTGAGCTCACCTCGCTCATCCAGAAGCGCTTCAAGTTCCCCGAGAACTCTGTCTCTCTCTACGCCGCCAAGGTCCAGAACCGCGGTCTCTCCGCCGTCGCTCAGTGCGAGTCCCTCCGCTACAAGCTCCTCAACGGTCTTGCCGTCCGTCGTGCCTGCTATGGTGTCCTCCGCTTCATCATGGAGTCCGGCGCCAAGGGCTGCGAGGTCGTCGTTTCCGGCAAGCTCCGCGCTGCTCGTGCCAAGTCCATGAAGTTCACCGATGGCTTCATGATCCACTCCGGTCAGCCCGCTAAGGACTTCATCGACTCTGCCACCCGCCACGTTCTCCTCCGCCAGGGTGTCCTCGGTATCAAGGTCAAGATCATGCGCGGCTCTGACCCCGAGGGCAAGTCCGGCCCCCAGAAGTCTCTCCCTGACGCCGTCACCATCATCGAGCCCAAGGAGGAGCAGCCCGTTACCCAGCCCATCAGCCAGGACTACGGTGCCAAGGCCGCTCAGGTCCAGGCTGCCGCTGAGGCTGCCCGCCAGGAGGAGCAGGCCGGTGAGGAGGAGGCCGCTGCCCCCGCCGCTGAGGAGTAGGATAACCTCAAGGTCGGGTCAGATGAGGTTTTGCCTTCCATCGAGGTGCCTGTGTCTTTCGACGAGCCTGAGGCCGCCCCTGTGGTGGAGTTTGATTTTTCCGCCCAGGACGATTATGCCGGAGGCTGGTAAAGGACGCTGGGTTAGGGAGGGGTCTTTTTTCAATGTGCTTGCAAGCTCAAACAAACACTGGGTTGCGGAAATGGATGGGTTCACTTTGGCGTCAACTATGGTCATAGCACATTTGCATTAAGACTTGCGAAAAGGGGAAATGGCGGACGGTTTGTTGCTGGATTAGGACTGTTTTTGTAACTCCATGATCAAAGCAGCAACGTCGGGAAATTCCTGACTTCGCCAGGGAAATAAGATACCTGAACAAGCCCTCCTTCCTTGCCTCGTTTGCGATCATCAACTGTGCCGTTCTCTTCGCGTGATAATGGATGGGGACAATATTCGAACTCAACTAAGGCATATGAAGTAACCGGGTTTCTTGATATGATATCATGGCCTACGTACAATGCAAGGAGGTAATAAACATCAGCCACCGTCCGCTCAGGGGCAACGCCCCACAAATGTCCCAACCGTTCAAGCCTTCTTATCTTCGACGGCTTCACACCAAACATCCGATGAACACAGGAGGACTACGAATCCTTGAATACACCAGGCGAACTCTGTCCTCCCTCACTTAGACATTGTTATCAAATCCACGGTAATCAACACTTTGATTTTCTGGCTGACTGACACATGCTCAATCGTTTATAACCTGACAGAAGAGATAGATTACTTCGAAGCAAGTAACCTGGCATCAGTCACGAGCTTAGAAAGAAAAGAAAAGGAGATGGTTGAGAGAGAGAAAGAATACACAGCTTGGGGGGTATAATAGTGCCTAGGGGTAGGTAGTCAGGACTCAAAAGGTTGGGAACATGTGGTGCCATGAAGGGGGGAAGATCTCGTAAGTAACGCACCCGTACTTGAGACCAATAAAAACACCCAGATACTTCACGATATAACTCACGAAGAAGAAGAAGAAGAAGAAGAAGAAGAAGAAGAAGAAGAGTCAGGACATGCACAAAAAAATTTCTTGTTGTATTGGTTACTCGATCATCCATTATGTTCCGCGTACATAGATGATTCCCTTCTGACTTCCCTCCCCTCCTCACTTCCATATGTTGTCTCTATATCTCCGGTGTTTGCTCTGCATCTTCTGAATGATGTTGTGTGTATGAATCGACAATCAATTCGCTCCCATCCGTAACAGGTTTTGGGTACCTCGGGTTCTCCACTTATACGCCCCTCTTTATACCTCTTCGTTTGCCCCGAAGGCTTTTATAGTATACACTCCTCAAGTGAACCCTCAATTATTCCTTCAAAGGAAGCGAGTCCTCCTTGGACCAGACCTCGAGACTGCGATATCAGGTTAGGCAACTCCGGTCGAACTCGGTGGTGGACCCATACAACGATCTCTTGACGTCTTTGCTTGCATCGATATTATCGTCGAATGGTACACCAACCTCCCGTCAGTCTTTTCGGGGGACAGCCTTTTCGGAAGACAGGTGCTCGTGTATGAAGTAGGCAGCGTCGGTAGATTGGTTTTGGTACATAAGGATTTGGACTACACCTTGAGCCCATGCCTTGCCTCCCTGCCTGTCTGTTTAGAGACCGGGCAACGAAACAAGAGAAATGCAACAACCGACATGCCCCCCTTTATGTCCCATATAGCCTGGTCGGTCTATTGTGGTGAAGAAAAACAATATGCGAGTTAAAACAGGAGATAGAAGAAAACAAGAAAGGAAAGTTGGAAAAAAAAAGACCTTTTCTCGGTTTGAAATCGGGGGTATCGTATTCATCTCTCTCCGGACTTCTTCCTGTTTTGCATCTCTATCGAATCGCCGACCGTGTGTTTTTTGCCGTTAGGGGCGAGACGTCCCCCTTGTGTTGTTGATGTCGTCGTTGTTGTGTTTCCGTTGGCTGGGCCTCCGTTGCTGTGTCTGAAGCTGCCGATCATGGGCGAGCGGGGGTCGTCATCCTCCTCGTCCGAATCCTCGGCAAGATCGGCCAGCCCCAAAGCCTCTTCCTCGTCGTAAGCCCTCATGAGACCGTCGCGATCGCGGTTGCTGCCTGTGCTCATGCGTCCCTGTGAGCGCCGTGCTTCCATACTCATGCGGGTTTGCAGACCTGAGATCATGTCGGTACCAGTGGCATCGCCGCGGCTCCGTCGTGCGAGGTGCTTGGTGCCATCCGGGTCGCCACGGCTTAGGTTGAGTAGGTAGACTCCGGTAAAGGTGACCAGGAAACCACAAAGAAGCGAGAGGGTGGCGACAGGCTCGGTGGTGTTGAAGCCCTTGAAGAGGATGAACGAGGCGCAAAGGGTAGCGGTGGTGAATGTGACGTAGTAGAGAGGGTTGACACTACAGACATATGTTAGCCAAGTCCTGATGTTTTCCCAAATCCTGAACCTTGAAAACCCACATATTGGTAGGGAACTGGCTGAGGGCCTTGTTGAAGTAGTTCATCTGCGTCAGAATGCAGACAGCGGTGATAATCATAAAGACATAGGTCGACGGATGGGTGAATTGGTTGTTGCCCGCAAAGGTCAACTTCAGCGCAATACCAAAGGCCTTGACAGCCATGATCGAGATCGAACCCACGGTGGAGCAGATACTAAGATAGACGAGGGGGTTTCTCTTGCCGTAGACCGGAGCGACCCTGTAGATCATAAACCCGGCAAAGCCACATACCAAAGCCGAGTAAAGGAGAAACCCTGGTAAAGTCAGTTAGCCTAGATACTGTGAAGCGAATCCGATATCAGGAGCCAAGACATACCAGGCTGGATCGCATAGTTGAGAATCTGGTCGATCGTCTGGATATCCTCGTCAGGGGGAGCATGGAGGACGATGATGACAGCACCGATGAGGCAGATGGCGCTTCCCAACTTGCCCAATGTCCCGAGCTCTTCGTTGAGGAAGTACGATCCCAGTACAGCTCCTATTAGCACCGCCAGTGCACCTAGTGGGGTGACCAGAATGGCTGGAGCAAATGCGTATGCCGCAAAGTTGCAGATCTCGCCAGCAACCACTATACGGGAAAAAATGTCAGCCCTTCTGGTATCTTTGGAGACAAAACCGCAACTTTGGCTGTGGGTATTCCATACTGCATCCAATTCCCGCCCACCACATGGGGTTCTTGAGGTATACGTAGCCATCTCCTTCGAAGCCGTGTCTCTCTTCTGCTTGGTTCAATCCCTACAAAAACCTGATGTTAGCACCAGCATATCCTCTCACTATGCAGCTCGTAATCGCAGCCGAGGCAAGTGTAAGTGTGGCCGGAGCGGACGAAGCGCTGGGTACGGTACCTTCTTGGTGATCACGAAACTCGTGCCTGTGTGGTGGAGTGTGTTAGAGGCCACTGTTCCTGAACGTTGTCTGGGGGATATGCAAGCATACCAATTGCTAAACTCGCCGTCATGGCTAGCGCCAGACCGATATACCTGTCCACATCTCCATCAGTATGAATGCTCCCTTCTCGACCGGAACCCGACTCCCGGCTGTAATGGGGACTGCTGCTTTGGCCTACTTTTCTTCCAACATCCACGACATCTTGAATCAAACGAGTGTAACGACAGCTAAAGATTGCGCTGCACAGTAGTTCGTAGGAAGCCGAGTGGCTGTCGTCGGTCTCTCCCAAGTCGAATGGGGAGCAAAATCGGGACTCGCGCCGGGCGAGGTCACGAAAAGAATGGAATTCCGAGGCTTAGTTGGTCGTCGTGAGGTTTGGATGCATCCGCTACGCGCCCGGAAGCAAACGGCCGACGATGGCAACGGATGGGGGCAATCGGTACGTGTAAAGAGCGACGACGGGCGTGAAAGTTGTCAAGCTGTGTGTGTCTGTTTTGCAAGCCCTCCCTCAGGTCAGGTCAGGGTGGTTTCGCTCGTTCGGAATCGGTTGTGTAAGGCAAGGTGTCGTCGTGTGTCTTAGAGTCTTGGATGTTGGTGGTGCCGGTGGTGGTGCCTCGTCAGTGGTGCCCTGAGGCAAGGTTGCTGTTGGGGAATCTCCGGTTCTTCGAACGGTGTTTTAGCGCGCAGGGCAAGTGGGCGGGCTACCCTAGGTACGACTAAAGGTAGGTAAAAGTCGTAGCCTATGTTTCTGGGGGGTGTTGGTCGCTGGTGTGGTCGCTGTCGATGGTGCGTCGGCGCTGTGGTGAGGCCAAGTGCAGTGTCTGGGTGTCGAGCCAGTGGTGGAGGGAGAAACCGTGGAGCCAAAACGGTTTCAAGAATCACAAGAGGCGTGGATTCGGCACCCCTGTCGGAGATGTGGTCGAACCCCTGGATATAAGTATGGCAACCTGGTCACTCTGGCAAGTCTGGGAGGGCGCCCGTCCCTGTTAGTCAGCAACTTAAAACCCCCATCTCAAAGGGCCCGAGCCGGGCCAGGACCACTTTGCTTTATGCATACCTAATAAGTAAGTGCGTGCTTGAGTTGTGAAATGTCTGAGTGCCCCGATGCTGTCCGAGCACGTTTTTGAAGACAGATTACGTGTGCCGAAGAACGCGTGTGCAGTCAGAAAAGAGGTATGGGCGATGGGAGTATCAGACGAACACGGTCAACCTCAGCCACTGCAGTCACTTTTGAGATTTCTCATACCGCGCGCGACCTGCAGTTCGTATGTCAAGTAACGACTTTTGAATAGAGTATCTTTCTTAGCCTCATCCGTGCTGCCGGTCCGGCGCCTTCCTTCATTTGTTCTTCTACTCGACTCAAGGGAAGTTGAACTGTGTTGAGCTCGGGATCATTCCTTCCCTTGTTCCTCGGCACGGCATCAGGGTGGGCTCGCTGCGAGCGTGTCTGACCTTCCATTGATCTTTCCAATTTTGGTTGTTGAGGGCCTGAAAGGATCACTGCCCCGCACTTTTATTTTAGTCTTGGAAGCTTCCTTCCCCTGTGCCTGGCATACGTATACGTAAAGTCTGGTACAGGTAAGGAAAGTGACCTAACCTAACTGAACATGCTGATATGTACGAGATAGGGGCGTTTTATCTCCGATGCTTCTAAACCCTGTGGTATGGTACGTATTGAGATGATGCACTTTTTCAAGTCAACTCGTCCGCAATACGTAAGAACAAACCCAGATGACCTGAACTTTATAAGCGGCCAAAGTTGAAACCTGACTCTGGAAGCGCCGGAACATTGTGCATTCATCGAAACACCTCTTCTTCCTCCGTCCTCCGTCCAAAACCAGGCCAAGTCTCCATCATTATCCACTTCTCCCCTCGAGGGGTGGTTAAAACCCGCGCCGACGGGGTCCGACGCACGCCGCGGGAAGCCTCCATCGATCACATCACTGTGCGTGTCACAGCAGTTGAACAAGATAGCTAGCCGCATACGCACACCGTTGCAGGTAACTGATCGCCATAACAGAAGCAATGGGTTCACACTAGGGTGTGGCACAGACGAAACTTTAACCCTAGATCCGTTTTTACGGGGAGAAGCGATTTGATAAGATTCCGTCCCGTCCTCCTCCCGGTCTCCTGGAAAGGGGTTTCTCATCACTGATGTCAATATGCCAATGAAAGGTAATTTTGTTTCTTGATATTGGTATTTACGTACCCTCACTACCTCTGTGTACCGACCCGTTAGGGTGTAAAATGCATCTTTCGTAGCAGATAGAGCACATGCTATGAGGGATTGCGGAATAATTTACGATTGAGGCCCGGCAGTGTGGCGAAGCAAAACATTACGAATGCTGTGGAGTTTCTCAGCTGGGCGGTGTTTGAGGCTTCAACTTCCACCACAATGTGGCCAGATCGGCAGTCTCAGCCTTGATCATCTAGCCCTTTGGTTTAGAAGACTCTCTGCCATAGGGATATAAGAAGACTCAAAGTTCATCCACATTCCCATCTAAACTGGTATCTAACCCCAAACTCTCCCATTTTCCTTACGTGGTCCGCCTTCGCTATCTCTTCTCAACACCTATTTTTGATTTCGCAGAACCCGTATCCACCCTTCCCAAACCGAATGCGCCGCCACAAACAGAAAAGCTCTACATACCTCGTAAAGAACCCCGTGCCAACCACATATTGCATAGTCTCGACTGCGATGACCACATGTTACCCGGATATACCCACCAAATTCAAACGCACCTCTGAAGCCTTAAGGGCTCCTAAAGATAGCCTAGCCATGTTCCGCCACCGTTCTACCAAACGCCATCAAAGACTATAGTACAGGAGGAAGTATACACCAGGAAATGTGCTATATGGACCTCAGAGAAGGAAGTTCCAGATATGCAGTTCTAGATTGCAAGAGATAACAAGCAATCCCTGAGGTACCGCATGTGTTTTGGTATGTTCACCAGGATTGCGCTTCTTCGAGCGACGTGTCCCCCAGGTCGTCCCAGGGGTTTTCGCTTGTTGATGAGTACTGTCTGCAGCCTGAAGTTGGGCTGCGTTATCGAGGTCGGTGTCTCGAATCCTGGTGTTAAGTGTCGCTGATCGGGTGAAGAGAAACGAAGTAGGGGGGGGATCCGACTGGCCCCTTAGAATACGGCTGATCCGTTCCGACCTACCTTACCATCCGTGAAGCTTGGAGCTTCTTCCAGTGCACCTTCAAATTCAGTTCTTCGATAAGAACAATGGGGAAAATCAAGAGCAACTCATAAAAGACAAGGCTGAACTACAGCGGTTAGAGGGGATAGGGAAAAGTGGGTTGTGGAAGCTTAAAACGGGGGGCATAGAGGTGTTGGGGTGAAGCTATATCTGAAGCCAGATTTTTGCCGATCAGGTCCGACGACGCTTGACATCTATAGTCTTGATTAGCGAGGTGTTTTCCCATGCAGATTAAGCGTTAGACTTACCGGCCTCTTCGGCTTCCTCATCCAGATCATCAGTCCGACCTCTCTTTGCTGTGAAGGGCGGTTGGTCTTGAGAGGTTGTGGTATGCTGTGTGGAATCATTGTTGTCCTCATCTCCATCATCTCCATCATCTCCCCACCCGATTTCGTCATCGTCACCCTGAGCGTTGCTAAACCCCTGGACTTGATCTTCTGTTTCAAACGAACCATCCTGTTCCTCATGTTCGTCGTAGTCAATCTCGTCGCCGCTCATGGTATTGGTTGTGCTCGTGTGGTTGGCGGGTTCTTCGGTTGTGAAGTCATGAGCACCTTCTTCAGTCTGCTCCCTGGAGTCGGCGGTGTTGATGGTGAGATGCGATGTCTCGTGGGTGTACTCGACCTCGACCGCGTTTTCTACTTCAGTATAGTCGTCCATGTTAAGGCCGTCGTCAGTGTACTGTTCCTGCATGGCGGCAGAGTCCGGATTGCGCGAAGTACTGGTATCGTTGTTTTCTTGATAGGGCATGTCAGCATCGTCGTAAGCAGAGAAGGTGACGCTTAAATCGGAGTCTTTGTGGGAATGAAAACGACCGCCGCGGCCCGGGTGAGGTGCAGCAAAATTGACCGGGCTGTTGGATTTCTCGGTGCAAGGTGAGTCGGAGCGGAAAGTGGATGGCGCTGCGAGACCGCGGTACTGGTTTGGTCGCAGTTCAACTGCAAGCTGGCTTCCGCCGGATACGTCGTCCGAGGGCCTGCTATGCAGTGGCGGCATTGTCCCATCCGTTTGCTCGGATCTCATCTTCTTTGCCCAGAAGCCTAGGTCTGGGAACACGGACTTTCGTTTAAGACCAGGCATGGTATGGATTGGACCTTCATCGTCCGTGTAGTCGATGAGATCGTCATCCTTGGCTTCGCCTGAGCGCGAAACGTGTATGTGGCTGTGTGTGCCGGGGTTGTGTGTGGTTGAGAAAAAGAAAGAAGGGGATTTACCAGTTTCATTGTCGTCAAGACCGAGCACTGCGTTACCTTCAGTAGACCTCTCCATGATATCGAGGGAGAAGTTGCCGTCGTCCAATGTCTGCCTGAGAGTCAAGTCATCGCCGAGCTCCTCCGCACCCGCTGCATGATCAGCTTCATGATCCTCTTGCTCCTCGACTTCGGCCTCTTCATGATGCTCGAGGTACTCTTCCTCATCATAAGCTTCCTCCTCTTCTTCCTCGTCGATAACCTCGGTATGATCACCGTTTTCCGGCTGAGGTTCGTCCATGGCAGACTTCATTTCGGAAGCATGCTCCAAATCACTGCCCGTCTCCTCCAGGCTGGGCTGAAGCTCTCCGATATCACCATCCATCTCATGCTCGACATGAACGATGCCTGAAGGGCCGTGAGAGGATTCACCGGCATCAATGTGTCTTTCCCCGTTGATATCTGCAGATGGCTCTGCTTGGGGAGCTTGACCGATGTTCTCTTCTAGCGAGAATTGCTCAGTATCACGCTCATTCTCAGGGACATCCTCGGTGACCTGAGGCTCTGTTTGTTCCTCTGATGCCTCATCCTGTATGTCTCCAGCTGAGACGGTGACATCCCCAGTCTCGGCTACATTCCCGCTGACTTCGATGTTTTCAGTAACCTCGACATCCTCGGCAACCTCGACATTCTCGGTCAGCTCAAGGTCCTCTGGCTGCTCGTCATCTTCTTTCTCTTCTTGCCCTTGATCTTGCTGGCCTTCCCCGTCTTGATGCTCTTGGTCATCGAATGCATAATTTTGGACATCCTCATGATCATCATCATTTTCGAGGTCTTCATTGTCATCATAGTCTTCAATGTCCTGATCGTCATCCAGATGTTCATCCTCCCCGGAGGCATCCGAGTAATCGGGAGAGTAGTCAGCTCCACTCCAAATGCCTGCCTCCTCGAGCAAGTCCAAGAACCGGCCCTCGGGGTCCGGACGGACCACAAGATTGAGCGTTAGGGACGTCTCTGTAACGATTCCTTTAGCTAGAAGGACATTGTAGCAGTAAATAATCTGATGAAAGCTGCGCTGTAAAAAGTCCTTGCTGGACCTTTCGCCAAAGTTCAAATCAAGCGAGTCAATAACGATAACCAGTTCTTCTCCGGGTGTCAAGTCTGAGGCAATGACAGAGCGGATAGATGCAAGTAGTTCCGACAATGGTGCGGTTGCAATCTCAGTGTCGGAAAGGAAGTAGGTCTCAGGATCCATGTCCGAGTTTCCAAAGAGGGCATAACTGCTACCATCATACTGGACTGTGATATCGGTGATGCTGAATGCGGCATCATCCACAATGGCCTCGTCATGGTCACTCTGGCTTTCCTCGAGCTGGTGTCCCTCGCTCACGGCCTCGTCCGCTTGTTCAGCTCCTGAGACCGCTATATCCAGAGCATCGGCAGCTGCAACACCATTGACGTCCAGGCCGACTTCGATCTCGGCAGCATGTTCAGTAGCCTCCTGATCAACAGGGTTTTCTGTTACCGCCTCACGACCGGTCGGCTGTTCTTCCGCGTCGTCGCCCATTTTGGGCTCAGCGAGATCGATCTGGACGTCCTGGGCTTCCTCTTCCGATTCACGTTGATCGAGATTCTCGTCATTTGCAGGCGGGGCTTTTGACGCTGTGGTTTCTGTGGGCTCGTGTTCCGTAGTAGCCTCTTCTGCGACACCCTCCTCCTCTTCGTAACCTATCTCATCATTGTATGCCATGGAGACATCCTGAGCATCTTCCTCGCCGTCGCCTGTCGCCTCTGCTTGCTCATCGTTCGTATTAGGTTGCGCCTCGAGGCTATCGACAGCGACTTCCACATCGGCTGTGACGGGTTGGGCGTCAAGATCGACCGTCTGGTACTCGTCTTCCTTGTCGTGTAGGTCGTCGAGTTCTAAAACAAGCTCGTCGGCTTGCATGCCGGCATCTAGCATCAAATCATCGTCAAAACCCGCCTTCCCCGCCTCGACGCGGACGTCGAAGCTAACTTCCTCCATGATGATCGGCGGTTGGCGGGCAAAAAAACGCGCCACAGATGGATGGGTTGAATCAAGTACGAAAGATTGGAAAGGAACGCGAATCTTTCACCAAGTTTCTTAGAAGGTGCGACGTATTGCCGTTGTCAAGATGTTGTACGTCCAGCAAGCGTGATGAAAGAAGCGAAGACGTAGAAAATCGGTGCACTGGTCAAAAAACCCAAGCTTGGCGATGGGTTTCGGTGGATGTCTTGGACTGAAAGGCTGTGCACAACTTCTTGGCTCAAGGGAAACCGTAGGTATATAAAGACCACGGGTTCTGGGGGTTGTAGCTGAGAATGGGTCGCCCCGCACTCGACAAAGAACGCCCGACAAACAACGGCGCTTCTGGAGCGCAAAATGAACCGGTGAAGGGCTGTGAGGCGACACCTAGACTGGGCGGGTTCCGACAACACGATTTAACCGCTGTTAAGAGTTCGAGGGCGGATATTTTGGGCAAAAGTGCACATCGAATCGAGGTATGGAATGTTGAAATGCGGCAGATAATCGCGATGCCTCACGTTCACGGAGCGGCGGAGCTGGGAGGCGGGTGAAGTGCAACGGAATCGAGTGAGCTCTTTGATGGCGAGGTGCGTCACGAAGGTAGTGTATTTGTTTGTTGATCCGCAAATGGGACTCGTATCGTCCGGGCAATGTTTCAAGCGACCGAGAGACGGGCTGTTCGACGGCGAATCGATTCGTGGTTGGAGGTGGTTTGGATGGAAATGGACGTCGGGGGATTTCGACACACCGTTGTGCGTTGTTCAAGAGAGAGGTGCAGTTGTTGCTTCTGCCGCAGTCTGTGAATGACGGTGAAATTCGCAGAATTGATCACAAGCAATCAAGTACCGCATGGAGTTTAGCGGGCCTTGTGGGTGCCTAATCTTGGTGTGCCCCTGGATTTCCCTTGCCAGCTGGCAGCCCCTCGTCGGCCACGCTGCCGCCGTGTTGCCCTGGCCTGAACCCGACCGACGCTGCAGTGAAGCTGCCGTCCAGGTATCGCTGCCCGCTGGGGTACCTCCAGATGGTACCTACCTTCAGTTCAATTGGACCTGACCGACAGCACACCTCAGCACGGCAACGGAAAGACCACATCAACCTTTCCCGTCCACGTTAACTTTCAGGAGGTGAAGCTCACGACTTACCTCCAACACACCCCAAAGCTCCCCGCACCACGAACCGCCCTTCGAGTCAGTAGTCGTGGTTGTTTACTGCTGTCAAAATGGTAACTCATCCATCCCTGTCTCCTGGTGGGAAGAAGCGATTGACGGAAGATGTCAGGTTGTCCTCGCTGCCTCCATCTGCACCCGCGGCGGCAAGGCCGTCCTAGCCCGCGCCTTCAACGATATCAAGCGCTCCCGTATCGAAGCTCTCCTCGCCTCGTTCCCCAAGGCCGCCGATTCGGGCACCCAGCACACCATTGTCGAGCAAGACAATGTCCGATTCGTCTACCAGCCCCTGGATGAGCTGTACATGGTCCTCATCACCAACAAGCAGTCCAACATCCTCCAGGACATCGACTCCCTCCATCTTTTTGCCCAGGTTGTCACCAGCACCTGCAAGAGCCTCGACGAGCGCGAAATCCTCCGAAATGCCTACGAACTGCTCAGTGCCTTCGATGAGTTGGTAACCCTCGGCTACCGGGAGAACCTCACCATCAGCCAGATCAAGACCTTCCTCGAGATGGAAAGCCACGAAGAGCGCATTCAGGAAATCATTGCCCGGAACAAGGAGCTGGAGGCTACCGAAGAGCGCAAGAGGAAAGCCAAGCAGTTGGAGATGCAGCGCAAGGAGTCGGCCAGAACTGGACGCTCCGCAGTACCCCGGACGCCGGTATATCCTACATACACCCCGCCTGTGCGACCTGCTGTTACCGAGTCTTACGATACCTATGAAGCCGAGAAGAACAAGGCCAAGTATGTGTTACTCCCTCTTCCATGCTTGCTGGCTGGCATGCAAGCTAATATCTTTATAGGTTCAATGCGCCAAAGGGCAAGGGTATGCAATTGGGCAAGAAGTCCAAGAATACGGATATTTTCGAGCGCGTGAAGGGAGATCTTGGACACGAGGCCGAGGAAGCGCCCCTTGTTCCGGTAGCCGCGCCGGCAGCCGCCGCAGAGCCTTCTGCTTCCAGAGTCTCGTCGACACTCGACGGGGATGCTATTCACGTCCTTATCAACGAGGCGATCAGTGCCAAGCTGTCGAGGGATGGTGCCCTCGAATCCCTTTCGGTCAGCGGTGACCTCCAGCTTCGCGTCTCCGACCCAGCGCTTTCCAGGATCAAGCTCAACCTCAGCGCCACACCAACCCACGGCGCCCAATTCCGCACTCACCCGAACGTCGATAGGAATGTCTTCAACAGCTCCCAGGCTATCCAGCTGTCTCAACTGGCAAAGGGTTTCCCTACCAACAACTCTGTCGGAGTTCTAAGGTGGCGGGCCACTCCCAAGGTCGACGATACCAGCGCACTACCAATCAGCTTCACCGTCTGGGTTAACAAGGGCTCGGATGGCAACAGCACATTGACTGTTGAGTACGAGCTCACTGGCGGAGATACCCTCAAGGACGTTACTGTCGTCATCCCCTACTCGAGCGCAGAGCCTCAGGTGTCTAGCTTCGACGCTGTGTATGAGGTGTCTGGTGACAGTCTAGAGTGGTCGATAGGCACCGTCAGCGAGGAGAACGCCAGCGGAGCGTTTGAGTTCGAGGCGCAGACGGATGACGAGAACGAGTTCTTCCCGATGCAAGTACGGTTCTCCAAGTCGTCGCCGTTTGTGGAGGTTGATGTAAGTTGTCCTAGCCTTGTATTTGGAACCAAGAAGAAACAACTGACACGCCCTAGGTTCAATCTGTGGAGCTGGTGGATGAAGGCGAAGAGGTTTCGTTCTCCAAGGACATCAGATCGGTGGCTGAGAAGTTCCTCATCGAGTGAGTTTTGTTGTCGTTGTTTTGAGCAGAGCCAAAAAGGGGCGACCATAGTATACCGGTCAGGCGTCTCGATCATCATCTTCCGCACCAGAATTAGAGTAATGTTTGGGAAGCAACCGAGTTGTCCAGCTCCCTTTATAATGAAAACTGTTACACATGGTCATATCCAGTGGGTGCCCGAGTTGTCATTCTTTTCCGCTGACAGGGTTCCCTACGATGTTCGGGATACTGCAAAGTCACTCTGGACCTACCCGCTTATATAGCTCTAAAGAAGCATATATTCCTCCGGATAATCACCTTATGGTGAAAGCTTACTTGCACAAGGAATCATCCCAGGTTTTTGTAGTTGTAAAACATGAAGTCTGGCAACGTCGGGTCATGTCGCCAGCACAGTACAAAAGCCTAACTGCACAGTACTTCTATTACTGTAGCAACTGCTCTATCTGCACTGTGTTTTCGATCAACAGGCAGGACGAAACCGCCATGACAGAACAACAGCAGCAGCAACGACAACAACACGCCGACGGCAAGTATGTAAAGCTGTAGCAAACCAAAACCAAAATTCCTAAACATTTGATCGAATGCGACTTGCCAAGTTATGGACTTGCGCGTGTCATTGCAATCAAAATCTCACGTCCCGGAGCTGAAGGCTGGAACCAGTTAGCCGTCGCTTTCCACGCAGCCTGAATATTCAAATACCATCCCCCAACTGCAAGTCCAAAACGATCCCACACAATGTCCCTAAAAGGGCAGCTTCAGCTATTCAGTTCAAGCACCTTGAGTGTGCCAGTCTCAGGCAAGCAAATTGCATGCAACCCGGTAATCGACCTGACAGCCACGGTCGGCGACGGCAACGTAATCTATGTCTGGCGTGGCAGCAATCAGTTGGTCTCGAAGCATACAGAGCGAAACCAAAAGGTAGACGCGATCAAGTGGAAAGAAGATGGTAAGTGAACATTTCCCGTTGACTTTTGAGGAAACCAATGTCTTACAGAAATTTGCAGGCCAATTCTTAGCTGCGGGCTGGAGTGACGGCGTGGTGAGGTTGATCGGCTTGGAAAGCAACAAAGCCGTGCATCACATCCGCGTGGTAGGCCATGATGGGAAGCCTTCCAGAATCGAGTTTATTGCCTGGGCCAGAAACGAGACTGGTAGGCAGTCGCGCGCCAGGAAGCATGATGGCCTCCCCGATTTACCGTGGCGGGATCTCATGCCCGATGAGAAGAAGCATGTTCTGGACCTCCCTCATGAGTTGACTTTCCTGGAGGTGGAGACCGCTCTCCCCAAGATCAGTCCTCTTCCTTTGTCGGGAGGTACCGGGTGAGTAAACGGGATCCAGGGGTTTCTCGTGCAAGAAGGAAAACTCGAATAATGGTGTAGCTGACATAGTTGCAGCGACGATATGTTTGTTTTCTCCACAGCGGCATCACTCGAGTTCGTGTTCCGCCCTTACCAGCCCGAGGACTCGGATAATGTCCATGTCATGATCGCTGGCACAGCCGACGGAGGCATCCATCTCAGCATCTACGACTCATTTGTCATTGGAACATTTCAGCATATTCCACATACGGCCAGAGGACCTCCCTCAAGCAAGGGTGCTTTCCAGCTTTGCGGTCACAGCTCCCACCCCAAGGTGTCTACTCATGCACTCCTACTAGGACCCAAGGAGGGCAGTCTGTCATCCCTTTATCTTGTTCCCATGGACCTCACTTTTGTTCACAAATCACCAATCAACCTGTCTTTGTTGGCGTCGAAGACGACAACGCTCCAGAATCTTCTTCGATATCTGAAGCAGGCACAGTCCCACATGGTTAGTGAGTGGAAGTCGACGAGAGAGCTTCCTGGCCGTTTTCTTCGCGGTGTCCAAGAAGATCTGGAGAGGAGCCCCAAAGGGCCGGTGACCATTGTCCAAGCACTGTATCACACCGTTGCAACAGGACATGTGTTTCCTCAGGTGAAGGAGTGGCTTGTCGACAGTCTGGCCGAGAGAGTAAGTCTAAAAGTAGAATCTGCAGGTTCTCCATAAGACTAACAGGTATTTAGGGACACAAGCGTTGGGATAAAGCAGTCGTAAGCGGTCTGCAAAATCTCAGAAGCCTCGTCCATGAGAACTTCCTCCCTGCGCTCGAGAGGTGCGGCATCGTACTCAGCCGGCTCCTAGGACTCGCTCGTTTCCACGGCTCGCGCGAGAACATCGGCTTTACCGCCGCGCAGATCGAGAAGCTTCTGGACATGGTCGCGGCGCTGACTTTGGTCTCGTACAAGATTCTACTTGCGGTCATGGACGAGCTGGACCACTTCACTTCCTTTTCGGCATGGCTCCGGATGGAAATCGACAAGCTGGCTTCGTCATCGGCAGCTGCTGAGGAGCTGACCGAAAAGGAGGCTACTATGGACAATGTCAAGGTCTTGACGTATATCCAACGATATCTGATGGGCAGTCCCTTGGCTGTTTATCTTGGTGATGTCACCGCGGAAGAGCGCGAGAAGGACTGGAAAGTTGTTGAGGAGAGCAATGGCACATCTCTGCTTGAAATGGTTGATCAGCAGTTGAAGAACCAGGAGCGTGAAAAGCCTTATTACAAGGCGTTACCTAAAGTCGACCAGTTGGTGAACCATCTCACTGGCAAATCGGTCATCGTATTTAAGGAGATCGCTGAGGCAGAGAAGCGAAGCGTGCGCTTCAACCAGGCTGTGGAGATATCCACTGGCGAGAAGATCTGGAGGCATGATATCTATCTGTGTTCTCGGTCTAAAGCGGTAAGTCATCTTGTACAGTCCACTTTTTCCTGGCCTTTGATTGCTAACGCGAATATTTAGACCGAGTCGGGTGTCACAACATTTGTTGCTACAGTACCGGAAGGCGACAAGAACAAGAGTATGTCTCCCTTTTCTGACATCGTTGTGCATTAACTAAAACTGGATGTAGTCTTCATTGTACGAACCGATATTCCAGTCGCCAACGGCATTAGTGGCACAACCTCTAGCAGTGCATGTGGTCTGGCACTCCCCAACGGGGCCACCGTGGTCGATATCAAGTTTTTGGACGACGAGTCTCTGCTCGTGCTAAGCCAACTCAAAGGTCAGTCAATTTAGGGTCATCAACCAAGACGATATCAGACAAGATGATGCTAACATCCAAACCAGATGAACAAAGCCCTGCAATGGTGAGAATAGGTTATCAGTCACCCAACCTAAGCTACTCAGCATACAAAGAAGGAGAGAGACCCCAGACAATTGATATAGGAGGTCCAGAAGTCCCGTACATTCCCCTTTTCTTCAACGCGGTTGGATTCGTGCCCATCCAGATGGAGGTCCAGCGCACGAGCAAGACCAGGGGCGAGCTTCCTGCTAGGGTCTGTCTGCTAGGACGCGGCAGAACGGTTTACAAAACGTATGCTCTTCCCGACCACTTTGAGGCATCTTCTGGAGCTCCAAGATCGCCGACGGAGAGGAAGTCATGGAAGCAACAAGGAGAGGAGGAAGATGTGGTGATGGAGAATAGCCAGTAGATGTCGTGCAAGTCCACGTCTTTGAGCACAGGGTAGAAGATCGGGAAATGCGGTAATACGATTGGGGCTTGGTGATACCGGGAAGCGGAACCTTCAATTACTCTGGGGATTGCAATCATGAGTCCCGTTCGTGATGTATGATTAGGAGGAGGCAGGTTACAAATGAGGAATTTCATTGTATGAATGGGAGACATGGATAAGGTATTGCTCGGTTAACGAACCGGCTCTGTCTACTTAACGAAAGAAGATGCAGAACACTTTGTACTTGATCGTTCCAGTGATGGAGTCAGTCAAATTTTCACTTCCGTTCCTTGCAAAGAACAGTCAGTGTCTTGGTTGTTGTCTTATATCTGAATTCGGCTACGCATTCCATCCATTTGGCTGGTGGTGGGTTGATATCTGTTAGCAGGCTGTTAACAATGAGCGGAGCCAGACATTTGAACGAGAATGCGTCCGTTAGCGTATGCTGCCAGGGCGTGCCTTGTCCACTGAACAGCGGAGTTCCAGGGGTTCTGCAGGCCAAGCCACGGGGCTAAATGGGGTTCCTTGTTAGAGCGCACCGGCCCTGAAAGCCTAACCCAGGTCGGCGGATACGCGGAATCCTTGGCAGGCAGCTTCGATCCAGGGGTTCAGCAGGTGCCAGGGGCAGTCGACCAGTCCGGCCCAGTCTCACTCACCAATGCCCACTGCCGTTCGCAGTCGATCATGCCCGGCCTGAAACGGCTGGCCAGTGACCACTCAATCTACAACGTCATTGCGTTTGCAGCGGTCCAGGGTAGCGGCCTGGAAGTGGAAGTCTCCAGCTGAATGGACGGTGTGCTATTGCTGAGGAGGAGCTGGGGAAGAGGTACCTTTTTCTGTGCGTGCGCGCCGCTTTCCCACTTCCCGCCTTGTCTCCTTTTACATTGACGTCCATCCCGTCACCACCACCAACTTTCTCCAACAACAACTCCACCACGAACCAACTGCACCACCCTTTGCGCCAACTGCAACGACAGTCTTTTAGCAAACCTAATCGATAATGAAAGAAACCGAATAGATCACGAGATATTGAAAGGAATTTACGGATGGTGCTACCGAGAAGGGTTTTGTGATACGCCACCACCATTGTTGCTGTGAAAGCTGCACCACCCGGTTAGACCGGTCCAGTTGCCAGAAAGGTTCTCGCACCTCAAACTCGACTTTGCGACCCGCCTCCCCGAGCTTTCGTGCTGCCCTATCTACCATAATACAAGGTGCCGAGGGGACAAACGTGACGAGATCGACATAATAGTGGACAGCAGTCGCCGATTATACCCTTCGAGTTCCCCCGAATACCACAAATCATGTCCGATACCACAGCGTTCCCCGTCCTACCGCCGGCCGCCGCGGCTCCGAGCAAGCCGCAACCGACACAGCCGGCATCAGGTCCTACACAGACCTCTTCGTCTACAACGCAGTCGCAACTACCCCTTACCAAGAAGCTACGCCCTGGCGCTCCCAACCCCGTGAGCCTCAACGAAGCCGCTCTCGATTCCCCGACATTCAGGGCCTCTACCGTCCACTTCTCCGAAAACCTCGACGTAATCGAGCGATGGCTCGACAACTACATCCGCAGCACATCCAAGGTGGTCCACGACCTTCTCGCACTCGAGGACAGCATCCACGCCTACCTCCAAAAGATTGCGCCGCCACCCGTCAACGCAACCGCCCAAGCCGATGCCATCATCGACACCGACTACACCTTCCTAGCCCTCCGTCGAGCCGGCGATGGCGCCCGCGACTGGTGG
>RANY01000597.1:0-22454 GCA_009805235.1 Neurospora pannonica FGSC 7221 | reverse complement strand
CCAAACCCACCCGCACCTCCCCCCGCCTCGCCGCCATCGCCGCCGGCGACTCCATCGAGCTCCCCGAGATCCAGACGGACGACGAAGACGGCGTCGACACCCCGCGCCCTAGCACTTCCAACCCCAACCTCCGCTCTTCTCTGAACGGTGGCAACTGGACCGACAGTCCCTACCTCAAAGCGCAGCTCTTGGCACAAGAGCAGCTCGATCCCATGGTCATTTTCGGACCCCCTGCGCCTCTCAACATGGAGGAGGTGTTTAGCAAGGACAAGAGTAGACATCATCGGTTCAGGGCCAGGACGAGCAGCGCGAATTGGGAGGGCCAGGATCGGTTGACGGAGGAGGAGGTGTGTAGGGATCGGGAGGCGAGGGAGAGGATGAGGAAGGAGGGGGGGTGGAGTTGGGGGTTGGGGAGGACGTTGGGTTAGTGTTATGGAGTGTGACAGAGATAAGGGTTGTATTGATATTGTTCTGCACATTTTGATTGTTGGAGTTAGGATACGGGCTTCTTTGCCAGCAGCGTTAACTTCCAGGAGAGAAGAAGCTGCGGTAACGGAAACGAAAGGGTATAGCATTTTTCTAGGTTGAGATTAGGCTGGCTTCCCGTGTTCATTATGGAGGGTTGAATAACGGCTCTTTGCATAGATACTTAGGACTAGGGATCTTTGTCATGGCATCCATGAAGGTCATTAGGTTTTTCACCAGGTTCATGAAAAACTGGAGTTTAGCTTATGGTTAGAGTATGATCAATGRACCTTTTACACACATTGATTCCACAACCGGACTTTGCAAAGTACAACCAACCAATGTCATTAAGGTACCTTACTATACGCTAGGAAACAAGCAACACAAGGAAACAAAGAAACCATATCCCTATCCTCACACCCTATTCCACCCAACCTCAACTTTTCATAATGTCCCACTACGTCAAAGGCGGCGCATCAGGATCCTCCATACACTGATCAACCCTCATCAACCTCTTCCCACTTGCCTTAGCAAGCTTAATAAACTCCTCCAAATACCCCACCGTGCTCTCATACAAGTAATGCATCACCACCAGATTCCCACCAGCTTTCAAATCCCTCTTGAACGCCTCCAACTGTTTTTCGGGAGTATCGCTCTCAGCCCACAACCAATCTTCCACGTCGATACTCCACCCCACTATATGCGCGTTTTCATTTTTTAGGGACTCGACGAGCCGTTGACGCATGCGCGCGCCTTCGGTGCCAAAGGGAGGACGGAAGTATGGCGAAACAGAAGAGGAGGGAAAAGTTTGCCGCACGGCGCCGATGTCGTTGGTATACTCCCAGTCGATGTCGGCTATGGTCGGTAAGCCTTCCATTTTCGGGTGGGTGTATGAGTGGAGAGCTATTTGGTGGCCCTTGGAAGCCATGTCGCGGTAGATTTTGGATAGGTTGGTGGAGGGGTCGAGCAGCGGTAAGCCGACGGTGAAGAAGGTTACTGGGATGTTGGCGGCGGAAACGATGGACATTACGCGCGAAGCGAGTTGCGGGTCGCCGTCGTCGATGGCGAAGGCGAAACTGTTGGGGCGCGTGCAGGCGAAGACGAGTTTACCGGAGGGGAGTTTGTGCGGGATGGAGACGGAGGAGGGGATGGAGGAGACGAGTTCGAGCTTGGAGATGGTGGTGGACTCGGAGGGGGAAAAAAAGCCGCGCAGGTTGAAGCCGATGGAGCGGGTGAGGTTGATGTTGAAGTGGGAGATTGGAATATAAATGTCGGAGCCCCCGGTGAAGGAGTAGCGGGCGGCTTCGAGGGAGTCCCATGTTTCGGGGTAGGGTTTGATGGAGTCGTCGCATTTGGCATTGTGTTGCTGGAGGGCTATCGAGAACTTGTTGCTCCCCGAATAGGCGACGTGCAGGTAGGCGGTGGAATAAGGGGTCAGGTCAAAGCATTGGCTCGCCAGCTGCGTGTTCCAGCCTAGGTCAGAATCGTTGGTGCGAATGGTGATGGAGTTCTTGCCAAAGGTGACCGTCATACCGTCGTCGCCACCGTGCCACTGGCCGAGGCTGTTGGTGTCTTGGTTGGTGAAAGTGTCAATGACAAAGGGCTTTGCGTTGGAGGAAGGGGCGGGGACGGTCGGGGATGCGCCCGTGTTGGCAGGGGGCGGGAGGGAAGGGAGGATGTATTCGGATGCGGTGCTGCCGCAGTAGAAGGACATGGGCCCGAGGATCACGGCGGCGTTGAAGGACGTGAAGTAGATCATATCTAGCTTCGTCGTATCAAGGCCGGTGAAGACGGAGAAGGGAAACCAGTAGAGACGCTCGGTGCCGTCGAATGTCCACTTCAGCTGGGTGGACGTCATGGAAATGGTCTTGCGGCCGGTGCTGGAGCCGCAGGTTGCGAAATAGGACATTTGTACGGCGAAGGTGGTGCCGCGTGCGGCGCGGATGCGGAATGAGATGCCGCCGTACTTGTTATTAGTGTTCAAGCAGCCGAATTGGCTGTAGAAGTACGACTGTTGGTTCTTGGGGGTAAGCAGTACGCGGTGGTTACTGACCACGATGGAGGACATGGTGCCGTCATCGCTGGAGGCTTGATTCATGGCATTATAGCCCAAGAAGGTCAGGCGGGATTGTGACTCCCAGTCATCGATCAGCAAGTTCGAGCAGGCAGTAGCTGTCGGACTGGCGGATGATCTGGTGGCCGTTGTGATAACGGAGCGGGTGGTAGAGGTTATTACGGAACGGGTGGAAGTGGCTGAACTTGTTAGTTATAATCGCAAAAAAAAAAAGGGGGCAGGGGTGATATACGTGTAGTGGTAGGGGCAGTTGTGGTGGTTGGAGCAGCCACAGCTCCGCAAGTCAGCTTGATGTTGCCGATGGACCAGATGGAGTTGGTCTGAGAGAACTCGGACCAGACCAGACCAACGATAGCATCATAGTTGGGGTTGTTGTCAAAGCCCAATAGTGGCAGGTCGATAGTCTGCTGGCTACCCGTCAAGCTGTTGATGACATTGTAGGAGCTCGTGTAGTTGCCTGTGTCACTGGCGTTACAACTCGCAGATGTCTGTAATTCGAGTGCAACAGATCCTCCAGCTGGTCCCTGAAGAGTGAACTGGATCCCACCATAACCGCTGGTGATGGCTTGTTGGCATGAGAAGGATTCGTAAAAGTACGATCCGCCATCTTTGGGAATGAACTGGACCTTGCCCGCAGCGGCAGCGATAGATGTCATAGATCCATCGTCTAGTGGTGTTAGTAAGGTAACTGTCATTTGTTCTGCATGTGAGAGTGACTGACCTCCGTTGGGATAATTCAGATTGTTCGTTCCCTCAACCCACTTGGCAAAATCGTCAATGATGAGATCGGAGGTGCAGGCAGCGCTGACCGTGGTGACGGCCAACAGAACAGAAACCACGGTTGCAAGACGACGATCAAGCAACATGATAGTCAATTCTCCGAAGACCGGTACTAGATGGGGACACAGAATTCCAGTCTGGCGACACAGGCCATGACTGCGTGCAGTGAGTTATATGTGTTCTCGGATCTGATAGCCGAGAACCCTGAGAATATGGCCCGGTCCTTTCCAGCGGTAACCAACCACGAGAATGCAGGTGTAGATTAAACAAACATCAACCGACTGGGGCGCGTGTAACTCGAGTTGCCATTGCTTCCGTGACCGTGGTATGAGATATCGCTAAGAGAAAAATAACCATATAGCATAGTGATGAAGATTACGCAAGCCCGGTGCCCACGCCCGAGGTTGGGTAAATGGGAGTGCGGAGTGTAAGAAGGGATAAAATCCCACGATGCAGTGTGCCGACTTGGCCGTTGTCGCCTGCGGTTCATGTGGCACTACTGCTCATCTTTAACCAGGAACTGGCAAGCTCGTGTATGCTATGTAACAAGAGTAGATGAGCTGAAGAGCTTTCTGTCGTGTTGAGGTGTTTGTACCTGCAGGTCTCAACTTGAGACCTGGATGTTGTGATCCTTCCTGATACCGATAGCGTGGCGGAATCGGACATATTCGACCCGAAGCTTAAGCCACTCGGCCTGAGAAGCGTATTGGACCCGGAACGCGTTTTCTAGCTTCGGTCGGCCGGTGGTGAGGTCCGTAAAAAGGGTGATGAAGGATGAGGTCCGATCCAAGGCCCGGTGAGCGGAAAGATACATGAGCACCCGAATGGAACGGTACTCGGGAATTGGTGTGATGAGATCCGAGTTGAGATGTTTAGCCTCCAGAAAGATGAGGAGAGGATCTAGTACATCGGGCGGGAAGAGGGTAGCATTCCATCCATATTCTGCGCAGTTGAGAGCAGAAAGGAAGAGTGATGGGGCGAGAAGAGGGCATTTTCATCTATTAAAGTGGGGAACTTTTTCGGCAGTCATCTTCAAGGAAGTTGATGAGGTTGATATTGAGATGTTCTTGGCTGCACATCCGATTCGCCAAGAAACTGGGGTAGCTTTGCAATGTTGGGAGCAGGCGGAAGATCAGGTACCATATCGGACCGAGCCTCTCTCTTGGATGTAACTCGTCTTTGTTAGTAATGAGCCAGGTAGGGTACCTAAAGACTCATGGAGGAGGTTGAAGACATGAACCGCAAAGGAAACCAGTGATGGCTTCCCAAGGGCTATGCCGGACTCAACTGCTGACCGTTTCAAGGATACATATCATATGAATCATCATGGATGATGACAGAGTAATGAGTTCATGGTATCGCAGCATCTTGTGTCGCTTTTGCGTGTTGTATGGTGCAAAGTGCACCATCAAGAAGTTTGCCGTAAACGCCGTCCATTGCCCTCTATAAGATAGCAGTTAACGTTACCTCTGGCCAGGCTGGGCCACTGACACCATAGCAAACCGGAACATTCAGCCGAGATGGCTAATGGTGAGCCGTCTGTGAATGTCCATGTTGCCATTGGAACAATCCATTTTCTGGAAGCATGTTCCCAACGGCGTCACCGTATTCCGCGAATCGGAGCATAGGTCAAGAGAGGGTATATGATTCTCGGGTTGACTTGGTGATCAACGCCGGAGCGAACGTTCGTCAGCTCACCGGAGATCGGTAGATATCATGAAGTTTGTGGTAGAGTTGCGCCGTTAAGACTAGCAACCTCAGAAGCCCATGTTGTTTGACCAAATCAAGATCCCACGAAGCGCACGTTTGTATCTTGCTGCGCAAGAACCGGTGTTATTCGCGCGCATGTTGGGGGCCGAAGCAAGACGCCGTGTCGGAAGACAGGAAGCGATCCGTAAGAGTAAATTGTTGACGGGAAAGCCAGGGCATGCGAAATGATGGTGAGAGCTTGTCAAAAAGATTGGGCTTGCTCAAACGTTAACAGGTCAGTCGTGAGTGGGGCTGTCATTGTTTACTTTGTTCAGGGGAAAGATGAAAGAGGAAAAGTCCAAGATGAGAACGTCTTGGGTGTCATCACAAGCCACACGTGATAGCTTATTTTGGCATAAGAGAATAGGAAACCCAAAAGCACAGACCGCCGGACGTCAGCGGGCGGAGGACGCGGAGCCCCGAAGATTAACGTCGCTTCAGGGCCGCGGCGCCGGCTGACTTCACTGTTTTCCACCTTCCCATCTTCCGCCGTCAGCAGTCCACCCTCTGCCTCCGAACGCCGTGACCTCGTTTGCGCCGATACCGTGCTCCACGCCGGACACCGATACCACACCCCGCTATCTGTCCACTAGCTTACAGCGACACGCATGACAACTTGTCGTCACAGCATCTGCACCGTAAACATACCGTCACCAATACCGCGTATCGATACAGCAAGTTACTCTACAGCTGATTCATTGCTTGCGCCGACCCCCGACATATTCAGAGAACGCATTTCTTCATGCAGTCCGCCGACAATGCGCCGCCTAACGACCCCCCCGCGTCGCTGCCCATGGCCAACCCCACCATGAAGCCCCAACCCTCCAAGCAACGGGGACAGCCGCTTATCCTCGACTCCCGTCCTCCTCTCTCCCAGCCCGAAGCGCAGCCGACCACCCCTATCCGCGAACGACGAACGAATCCCTCGGCTGCCTCCCTTTTCAGGTCAACACTTACACCACCGGGCTCCCGCTCCGGGTCACCTGCACCCATGGGTTCCCCAGCCCGCAGCCTGACCGGCTCTGTCTTCGGCAGCGGCGGCTTCAAGCAATCTCTCCTCGACACCGCGGCCGCCGAGAACCCGGGCGATCCTCTCAATCTGATCCTCAAGAGCTTCGTCCCTCACATCGCTATCCACGACTCGGAGGATGTCGAACATCTGGTTAAAGAGAAGGGCTTCAAAGGAGGACTGTTCGAGCTGCTCCGACCGTTCGGAGAGCGCGTTCAGGGGAGGGTTACCATTAGGGATAGCAACGGGGCATCACGCACGTGGGATGACTTTTCGGTCCGATTTACACGGTTCGGCGAAGCTGTCGAGGATCCGGATACACTACCAGATCCCCGGTCACTAAGGGGACCTCCACCGAACGGACAACCAACGGGACAGTACAATATGCCCAGGAAGAAGACGAGCTTGGTTCAACAGGTGGAACAAGTGGTTGAGAAGCATTTGGGTTTCGCAGAGGAGGCAAGTATGGGGACAGCAACACCTACAACGCCCACAAGGCAGGGTCTCGACACGGACGCTACATCGCCATATTATGCCCTCTACCTCCGACGACTACTATCCGGCATTCCCATGGCATCACACGAAACATTCTCCCACCCGGTGGCATGCGTAATAGCCATCAGCTCTCGACATCCCGCCCCCCTTGAAGCCCTCCGGCAACTCTATAGCGAAACCACACCCGCCGAGCAGCGAATACCACCCTGGGTCGACGGCGATTTCCTGCGCTACTATGTGCTAGTACACGACGAAGAACGCAGTGACATCACCAAATCCATGCAGCTCTTCGACCAAATGAAGCGCCACTTTGGCCTACACTGCCACCTGCTCCGCATCCGCAGCTCCCAGTCCGCCGAGACTGACGACGACAGCATCCCCCTGCCCCGATCAGATTGGATGTCCGCCTCCGAAGAGCTCGCCGACATCGAGCGGTCCGAACAGCTCCAAGACTCGTTCGACGACGACCCCCACCTCTTCAACCGGTACATCTTCGAGTCCGACGCCACCGCCATCCGCACCTTCATCCGCGAAATGGTCATCCAATCGATAATTCCGACCATGGAGCGCAACGTCTCGTTATGGAACGACCAAGTCGCCTCTCGGCGGCGCGGCATCAGCGGGCGGTTCATGTCCTTGTCCAAACGCTTCACAGTCTTCGGCTCCTCCTCTTCTTCCTCCCGCAACTCCACCAGCAGTTCATCCAACGGCTTTGACACCCTGGGTTACTACCGCCCCGACACGCCCGAAGCTATCATGCGCCGGCTCGCCGACTTTGCCTTTATGCTGCGCGATTGGAAGCTGGCCATGTCTACTTACGATTTACTGAGGACAGACTTCCAAAACGACAAAGCGTGGAAATACCACGCCTCCGCTAACGAGATGGCTGCTTTGTCCCTGCTCATAATGCCGCAAAATATGTCCTCCAAGAACAGAGTGGAGATCATCAACCCTATGGTCGAACAGGCTCTCTATTCTTACCACACGCGCTGTTCTTCGCTGTACGGAGCCGTCCGGTCCACCCTTCTCTCCCTCGAACTCCTTCGACTACGAGGCGGCACAGGAATCGACGAATCCGTCCGCTGGGGCACGCGTCTTCTCGAAATGCGACTCTTTGGTCCCATCGGCGACGCCTTGCTCCGTGAACGACTAGCAGTCTGCTACGCCTCAAAGCGCGGAACCGGTTCCCAGCTATGGGGCAGCAGGAGACGCAAGTCCGCGATGTGGAGCGTCCTGGCTGCGCAGGCGTGGGTGAGCATGGGCAAGTACCTGCAGGCGCAAAAGTGTTTGGCTGATGCTAGGAGGATGTACTCTCTGCTACCGAGCGAGTGGGGGGTACAAGGTTTCAACGGAGCGAGCGAGTTTCTGGCGGGGTTGAACGAGGCGGTCAGGGAGGGGTTGAGGGTTACAAGGGAGTATGCCGAGGCGTTGGAGGCTGAGGGGGGACATTCTCAGGGCGGTAATAGGGAAGGAGAGGAGGGAGAGGGGTTGGGATTGCAGTTCGACGAAAGCAGCAACCTCACGATCCGACCCAAGGCCGACCAGGCAGCTACCGGCACACAGGACAACGCGCAGACGGAAGTGGACGTGGACGTGGAGCAAGACGGGTTTAACGGACAGTCGACCTCTTCGCAATTACCATCACAACCGCAAATACCCACACCCACCGCGTCTTCATCCTCCAGGTCGTCACCGGAAACAACACGGGATTCTGATGCCCAACAGCCGGAAGATAAGGACACAAGCACCTTCGAAAATGTTACCAGCGGTGGAAATAGTCCAACCAGACCGCGAAAGGCAAGCATGGCCGTCCGAACATCCAGAGTGTTATCAGCGGCGGATCTGGAGCCTGCTCCCCTATCACCATTTAAGCCGGCGAGGTTGGCGAGCGCGAGCGGGAGGGAGGAGAATAAGAGTAAAGAAGGGAAGGATGGGTTTGGTTAACAGGACATGAGACGGAAGGAAGGGATGTGAAAGTTAAAGGCGCGGTTCTTCTGTAGAGATGGGAGACGGGGCAATGGGCAAACGGGGGGGCATGGGAAGAACAAATAGACGGCAAGGCAGCAGGCTTGTTTAGCAAAAAGTATATGAATAGTAATGACGAATGGAATGGTGAACGGGTTAGAGTAATGAATGGTATGGACGATCATGAGTCGTTTGATGTTATCTTGTCGCGTATTATGCCTCGGTTTGCTGCAGCCCTGTGGTTGCTCGTCTACTCATCCAATTGTTTGGGTATCTTTTGACTTTCACATCTTCCTTCTGTCCTCAACTGTGTATCTTTCCCCCCCTCAAAACGAATGGATCTTACTCGCAAACCCAATCCACTCCTCCACCCCCCTCACATACGCATCTCCCGCCGCATCAGCCAGATTCTCATGTCCCCAGACAATCACCTCTTCAAACTCTGCCTGGATCTCCATCCCTCCTCCCACCTCTGGCTCCTGCCCGCCACTCTCCTCGGCCTCTAGGTCCACGACTTCTGGCTCGTTGTCCATTATGAAGGACATCTCGTGGGCTAGCCTTGGTTTTTGCTTCTCCTCTCCTTCCTGCTTGGGGGCTTTCGAAGCAACGATGCCCTTATATCCCTCCGGAAGAGGCAGGGTTTTGCCGTGGAGTTTGCGGCCACGGAAGTAGGAGACTTTTAGACCATCTTTAGGATGTCAGTATGACGATTACTGGGAAAAGAGGGAGTGGGAATAAAGCTGACCTTCTTCACGCGGATTCCAAAACGACTCGGTAGGTTCTACGGAACCATCGTGGTGGATGCGGCAGGGGAGGAGGTTGGGTGTTGTTTTGGGGGTTGAGGTGCTGGAGGAGGAGGACTGGAAAGCGAGGATTGGTGGGGTCATTGTGATGGCTTTCTGGTCTATCRATAGGGACTGATTCGGTGTAGAAAAAAAGAAAGAGTAAGAGGATCCGATTGGGTTGATGGAGTGAAGGAGGTGGATGGTGATGATAAAGTCGAGTGAGTGAGATGCGAATGTCCAGTGAAAGACGCGAAGATATGCGTGACAAGCAGGGAACGCACGGATCACTTGCTTTAATTGCTTGCATTCAGTGGCTGCAGCGCTGTAGCTGGCCTGCTGCTGCATGTTTCAGGGGACGTGCGGTTAACCCTAACCCCGGATATGGTCTGCCTTCCAAGGTCGTCGGCGACGAGGATCGAGGGGAGACACTCGATCATTACATGGTCAAGGCCGGTCTCGATAGTTCTCGTTGTTGGATGATGGGACTTCTCAAGGAAGCTACCTTAGTATGAAGGTTGTCATACTTGTCACAGAACTGCTACGTACAAGGAGGCAAAGCTGTCACCCTCACCACCACTCACAGCCTTTTCTTCCCCACGACACCACCCATAAGCAGTGTCCGCAGCGAAAAAAAGAGATAGGTCAATCAGAGCTTGACCTGAGCTCGACTGAGCCACCAAAAATTATGGCCGGACCCCCGCCGAAGCAGAGATACATGACAGCAAACAACTCTCGCGATGTGCAATGTTCATTGAGTTGCCACCGCCATACTACGCAGGGATGTTGAGCTCCCACGCAGTCAGCCGGTTGAGTATGAGGAAGAAAAGAAGAAAAGGAGTGGAAAATGGAGAGGAGGGAGGGGGGTTATATGGACTTTGAGCTGGGCTGCGGACGCCGGGGACGGGCTGGGGACGGGCAATGGGAATGGGTTGGGGACGAGAAGGAGGAGTTGGGAAGGAGCAGAGAGATGAGTTGCGGTTATCGTGAGGGAAGATGTGATAGCGGGTTATTACGTCTCTTGAGAGAAATTTTGGCAAGTGATCGGGTGTCATGAAGAAAGACCGGGAAGTCTTGGTGCGCTGGAGACTCGGATTTGCTGAGGTGCAGTCGAGTGGTTGTTTCTCGTTCCTCGCCAAGTGGCATTTTGACGGCAAGCTCGACGTTGCCCTCGACACATTTCCAGTTTATGTTGAGAAAATGAGCAGAAGCATTCAGGCAGACTGCAACTAAAGGGAAGCATGACCGCTGATGCTTTAGGAAGGACGACTCGGTGGTTACCAGACTCGGAGTGTTTGATCCGGGTTCGCCAGGCAAGCCCGATCACCGGACAGACCTCGGCGGCCGGCGCTTCGACACGCAGGACACTTCCAGAAGAACGAGGAAGGAAACACCAATACAAGATGTGGAAGACATGGTGAGGACTCAAGTAAGAGCCTTGTGTGGTATTGTCGGAAACAGTCAGCGAGCGGCCGCGATCAGTGTCGCAAATCTCACGATGATCTACTGTGACTTGCGATCTTTCCAATCTCAAATGTTTGGTTCCAGAGGCATCAGCATACAAAACAAAATCTTCAGAGGTGCCAAGCATGTCCTTTCAGTCGGGTGAGTTCTTCGCGTTTCGTGTGAGGCGCGGGATTGGTATCATCAAGTACTTGCCTGATCTGAGAGAGGTCGCTCTTGCAGTTTCAAGTTGCTCATGAAGTCACCTGTCGGCCATAAAGGCTTGCCGCAATCGCACCTGCACCGACCGAAGTGGAAGCCATGCGGTCTTTCCAATACAATTATCTCTACCTTTCAAACGTGCCTTCCTTATCCGCACAACAAAATTTTCTCAGAGAAATAAGCTCAAGTCTAGACCTTGGTTGGAGGTCCTCACCGCCGAGACAGAACAACGAGGATTCCGTGGGGCGACGAGAGATTGCCGATTCCGTCTCTGCCAGGCGTTACATTCACTGAATATTTCAACAGCACTTTTCAACACTTCACTTGATCATTTCCCACCCTATAGTACAGCCTTGTTCATGCTCCTACACTCGTGATTCTCATCTACGGCCTCATCTTTGCGGGCCGACTCAACTCCTCCTATTGCCGCTGGCCGCGCTCTATTGTTGACCCGCCAACTCGACCTGACACTCTTTCATCCCAACTCTTCCAAACCTTGATCGTTTGAAACCTGGACCGCCCCCTTTTCTGCTCAATACCTGCGAAAATTCACGCGACAGACACAATAGCGCGTCTGCTATTCACTCAGCCTTGAAGCGTTCGATCTGACCAAAGACCGCAACCTTTTCTGGCGACTCAGATCAGCACCCGGCGCTTCTTCTTCCATACAAATATCTGCCAACTCCCGACCTCATGTCTCCTAAGGAACAGGATCCTGAAGAGTAGGCACTTCTCATTATCTTTCTCCCTTTCTTGCACTAACGACTACTGGCCCTTTTCTAGATATCAGTGAACTAACTTTTCGCAGTCCACAAGCGCATCTATCGTCAATTGAATCACGAAAAAGGAGAAAGCATCATGGATCATTTCGCAAGAGTCCTGGAGTCCAGAGGCATGCACCCTAAACAACATCTTCCCAACATTCCCAAATGCCTCACCGGGATGATCTACCGCGGCACTTCGCACCTGCGCAACAAGCTAGGTAGCCTGACATGGGGTCCCGCCGTCCAGTTCGCCAAGGCCATGGTCCAAACCACGTTCGCTTCCCTCAAAGTTGGCACACTGCTTCTCCTTGACCAAGTGTCCGCGGAGACTCATGTGCACGGCGACACACTCGGCGCTGCGCCTGGCGAGCTCGGCATCTCTGTCCTCTGCCGCCACCACTCTGTCGCATTCAAGGACGAGCGCAAGGCCACCGATCTCCCTGGTGCGGATTTGGTTGTGATGGACGACGCGTTCTGGTTGCGACTGCTTCYGTTCACCGACATGGGTTTCGCAGAGTCGTACATGCTAGGCGAGTTCGAGTGTGACGATCTGACGTCCTTCTTCCAGATGTTCATCTTAAACCGTGAACAGTTGAACAACGGCACGACTTGGTTCTCTGGGTTATTTTCCCACGTCACCGGTCTCGCTCGCTTGGCAAATACCATGGAGAACGCTCATCTGAACATCATCAGGCATTACGACATCAGCAACGATATGTTTGCCGCTTTTCTGTCGCCAGATATGATGTATTCGTGCCCAATTTGGAAGCACTCGACCAACAGTGACACCAAGCAGGAGGAGAGTCTGGAGGACGCTCAGATGAGGAAGATCAACTATTTTATTGAAGCAGCCAAGATCAAGCCAACCGACCATGTCCTGGAGATTGGAACCGGCTGGGGCACCATGGCCATTGAAGCCGTGCGCCAGACAGGCTGCCGCGTCACGACTATAACGTTGTCACAGGAGCAAAAGAACCTCGCCGAGAAGAGGATTCGGGCAGCGGGTTTTTCGGACAAGATTGCGGTGTGTCTGTTGGACTACCGAATGCTGCCTGATCGGGAGGTTCCCTACGACAAGATCATATCTTGCGAAATGATCGAGGCCGTGGGCGAGAAGTTTCTGGCCACGTTTTTCTCGCGCATTGACAAGCTGCTGAAGAAAGACGGAGGGATTGCCGTGTTCCAGTGCATCACCATGCCCGAGGGACGACACAAAGGCTATTCGAAGCGTGAAGAGTAAGTCGTCGGTGTCTTGTAGGTCGTAACGTCAGCTAACGCGTCTGTAGCTTCATTAACCACTACATCTTCCCTGGAGGATACCTCCCATCCGTCACGCAGTTGATCAACCACATCACGACCGAGTCCAACGGAACGCTCATTGTCGAAAAGATTGAGAACATCGGCTCACATTATGTCAAGGCGCTGAGGCTGTGGAGACAGGCCTTTATGGACAAGTTTGACAGCGTGATCATGCCGGCTTTGATGGAGGAGCATCCTACTATGACGGAGAAGGACGTTGAAGTGTTTCAGAGGAAGTGGGAGGTGAGTTGTTCTTCCGGTTGTTGGAGGTGACGAAGCTGACAAATGCCCAGTACTACTTTGCGTATAGTGAGGCCGGTTTCCTTACCAAAACGTTGGGAGATGTGATTATCACAGTTGGCAGGGAGGGTGCGCTTGAGCTGATGGAGGGTATTCCGTTGTGATCGTTACTGAGGATCGTAGTGCCGATGATGTCGCCCACATCTTCACGTACGGCGAAGCAATCTGGTTATCGTGACCAGTAGGGAAAGGACGAATGTTGGGGGATGGTTAGAGATGGGTATCAGGGTGGTTTCGGGTAGCAACTGCATATAGACCATGGCATGGCATCTTATGAGTTTTCAGGCGTCTCTCCTCCCTTTGTTGGGTTAAACCAGATCGTATGCGAACCAAGAAAACGGGGATCGACGTTAAGCACAAGCTGGATTTTGCTTTCTGCTGTTTGATCAGTTGCTGATGAGAAAAGCTGAAGAAAGCATGAATGGGTATACCTACACAGGAAAATCCGGGGATGCAAACATGATATCCAGGTAAAGGTAGATGAGATAGCTTGGACCAACGGACCTAATAGACTCCTTTCGCTCGTATTTTCTCCTCTTCCATCTCTTCCGCCAATCACTTTTGCTGACTCTTCCTCGCACCTGATCCATCTCCTCATTTCTTGCCCTTCTTCTTCCCACCACCACCTTTCTTCCCCTGCCCCTCCTCATACCGATTACTATTCTCCATATCAAACCCATGCTTCTCCTTCCTGAACAACAACATCGCCACCCTTGCATCCTCCACACTACTATGCTGCCCCGTCTGAATCTCCACCCCCAACACCTCCTTCGCCAACACCCTCAAACTCGGCTTCGGCCCATGTCCATACTTTTTAAACCCACTATACTTGGCCGTATCCCTAATATCCCGATGCGGATGCTCCAGCCCCAACACCTCCAAATCATGCTTGACGTCATGACCAACTAGTATCCTGCCCTTGAGAAGGGCAGCAACAGTCGCCTGCACAGAAGCAAACGACCTGGCGAACGCCATGTGCCGCTTGGAGATTCCACTCACGTGCGTCCGCCAGTCTGTGACGAAGGCGGTTGGGCGAACGTATGAGTCGAAAATTTGGTGCCCGTTAAAGTCGACTATGGAGCAGCGGGCGAGAACGGAGACGAGACCGGAGGGTCCGGTGCCGACCATTTCGCAGTCTATCGCTACGTATTTACCCAACGTGTTTTCTTTGGTTGCTTTGAGGATTAGGGCGAGGTCGGCGGTTGTGGCGCTGGTGGTTGTGGAACCGTTGGAGAGGGCGAGGGTGAGGTCGGTGGGGAGGGGGAGGCCGTTGCTGCTGGAGGTGCTGGTGGATGTGGACGTGGGGGTTTGGTTGGGGAGGGTTAGGCCGGCGTTGGGAACGGCGGGGGGGAGGGTGGATAGGAGGGGGATGTGGGAGGAGGAAGACCCGGAGGAGCGGAGGCCGAGGTTGTAGGCTTCGGCGAGGGATTCAGAGGAGATTCCTTCTTCGGAGGCCCAGAGGTGGAGGGAGGGGGAGATGGTGTTGGGGGAGTCGGAGGTTGTGGGCTTTGATTGCACGTTGCCGCCCATTTCTGTTGGTTTGCTGGACTGAGGTTTGGGGGTGAGGGTCTTCCTTGGGGGTTCCGACTGGGACTGTGTCTTCTGCTTCTTAGACGGGGCCTTGGATCGTTCCGTCTCGGCCCTCTCAGAGGCCTTGCGCTTCAAGGTCTCGGAGGAGATGGACTTCTTGGAAGTTGCTTGCTTGAAAGCAGCTTCTTGGCTGATGGGAGCTGACTTGGTTGGTGGGGCCTTGAGCTTTTCTTGCAACTTCTTCCAGTTTGATGAGAGTTCCGGGGCCATGGTTGACAGGAGGGCCTGCCTTGGTCGGTTTGGTGGTGAAGTCTCGAGAGTGAGGTTGGGTGTTGAAGACAAAGTGAGGATGTCACTGCCGATGAGGGGTCACTTGTGGTACGTCCGATTGGGGATGCTGGAAATTGGCGGTCGAGATGATCTGGTGAAGTCCAATTGGTACTGATTTCCTTTCTGAGTGAAAGTAAACAGTGGGGAAAGATAAGAAGATTTCCAGATGGTGATAACTTTTTGTATGAATGTGAAAGTGGATGTTGATGTTGGACCCACTTTGGTGTCCTGGAAAATTCAACTGGGGAATTCGGTTCCTGGTAATTGACAGGGGGTCTGTGTCCCACTCCCCACTGAAATGCCGGTCCAAGCACGTGGGCTCGCCACTGAACGACCCCTCCAAAAGGTTCGGGAAGCGTCCACTGAAGAGTCGCTAAACATCACCAAAACACGTCAAGACAAACATCGCGCGTCGCCCGTTAAATTGATCGCATTCAATTGCCCACGGTCATCATCCATCAGTTCACGTCGCATAACATCGCAGTTCATCGATCGAATCATATACACTTGGATTTAACAAAGCCGCCATCATGAGTCCACCCGGTGGCGATGCCACTGTCGGCTCCGACGAGAAGCGACAGAAGGGCAAGGCGACGCCTGACACCATCAAGTATGTTCCCGTCGTCACTGTCCACGGCACCCCCATCATCGAAAGAGCCAGCTACTAACACCCCAAACAGAATGGGATGCATTGCCATGGTAATGAAAGAAGGCCAATTACGACGAGCAGAGATCCTCAGTATCAAAGACACCAAATCCGGCCGTCAATTCTACTGCAACTTTGACAACTTCAACAAGCGTCTCGACGAATGGGTGCCAGCCGCTAGAATCGATTTTGAGCAAGATGTCGAGTGGCCCAACCCGGACAAGGACAAGCAGAAGGACGCCAAGACCAAGAAAAACTCCACGGTTTCTAAGAAGCAACCGTCCAAGAAGAACAACCAGAAGAAGGCCAGCAAGAGGGAGCAGTCAGTCGCTTCGGACGGGCAGACACCACACCCATGGACCGAGTTCGTCGAAGGACAACCAGGAAAGAATAACAGGCAAAGGGGGCAGACGGAAGATGGAACGGACGCTAATGCCAGTTTGGAGGTCGGTGGTGATAAGGGAGTCAAGAGGAAGGCGGACGAGATGGACATTGACGAGGACGAGATTCCTGCCGACGCCGCTAAGAAACAACGTCAGCCGTCTTTTTCTAGGGAACAAGAGATTGAGAAGTTGCGAACATCCGGCTCCATGACACAGAACCCTACGGAGATCTCGCGTATCCGAAATATCTCCAAGGTGGAATTCGGCCGCTACGTCCTCTTCCCGTGGTACTTCTCGCCCTACCCGCAGATCTTCGACCAAGAAGACTGCATCTACATCTGCGAGTTCTGCCTCTCCTACTACGGCGAGCTCAAGTCCTTCGTCCGACACCGACAAAAGTGCACTTTACACCACCCGCCCGGAAACGAAATCTATCGAGACGACTACGTCTCCTTCTTTGAGATCGACGGACGACGCCAGCGCACCTGGTGCCGCAACCTCTGCTTGCTGTCCAAAATGTTCCTCGATCACAAAACCCTCTACTACGACGTCGACCCGTTCTTGTTTTACGTCATGACCACCCGCGACGACAGGGGGTGCCACATCATCGGCTACTTCTCCAAAGAAAAAGAGTCAACAGACAATTACAACGTCGCCTGTATCTTGACCCTCCCACAGTATCAACGCAAGGGATACGGTCGCTTGCTAATCCAATTCTCCTACGAACTGTCCAAAATCGAAGGCAAACTCGGCTCTCCGGAAAAGCCCCTGTCCGATCTTGGTCTGCTATCCTACAGACAGTACTGGTCGGAGAACATCATCGACATCCTTCTCGGATACAACGAGCGAAAGGAAACTTGCACGATTGAGAATATCGCTGTTGCCCTGGCCATGACGACGCAGGATGTGGAGCATACCCTGCAAGCGCTGAAGATGCAGGTGTATCATAAGGGCGAGCACAAGATTGTTGTGCCGGAGAAGCTGATCAAGCAGAGGGAGAAGAGCAAGGCGAAGCAGAAGAGGTTGATTGATCCGGAGAGGATCCAGTGGAAGCCACCGGTTTTCACGGCGCTTAATCGGACGTGGGGGTGGTAGTTGTTGTCTAGGTGTCTGGGTATCGGATGTCTGGATGTCTGGATGTCTGGTTGTCTTGCTTGTCTGGGTTGTTTCGTTGTTAGCTATGAGAAAAAATTGCATAGGTAGCGAGCGGGTTTGCTTGAGTCGGTTATGATCATAAGGATTACTAGTATGGACGGCGTTGGTGTTTGTTTTGGATGGCATTTGGGAAAAGTGGCTTACAGGGGTAAAAAGGTCCATGATATGTATCACCATAACGGCCAAAACACCAGAATCGGTTGTTATTTCTTCACCAATGATTGGGGATATAATTGCTAGGGTAGAGAAGCAGAGCACAATCATAATCTCTACTCATGATCAGCTAAAAAGCCTGTTTGATATAGCACAAAATGTTGATCAAAGTTTGGCTTAAGCCCACTGACTTTACTGTTTAAAGCATGGCTGCTCTAGGCGTCAATCGCCACTCAAAGCAATTCATCAGCTGTGGGTTTACACGTTTCAAAACCTATTGACTTTCCCGATCTTACAGACCGCTTTCGCAGATTTGAATCTTGTGATATGGTCATGTCGGCTAGTCGGATGCACCATCGGAGATCCGAGTGGGTCTTTCCCGGGCCGCATTCGGTAGTGAGACCCCCAGACGTCAGTGGCATCCATTGCTTGTGTTCCGTCAACCCCGTCCAGCCCCACACCTCCGGCCGGCCGGCCCCACGGTGGAGAAGGCCCTGGTCTTGACAACCAAGATTCTCCGCAAAACGACATCATTTACGACGGCGATCACGACGGCGATCACGACGGACAGATGGGTTGATATAAACTGAATGGTTTCACCACGGCATATGAGATTCACACGCCTTTTCAGCAAAGCTATGATCCCGAAACCGCCAAACTCACACAAGTTCAACTCATCTCACCAACAACTCAACATTCCAACCACATCATCACTCCAAGTCAACATCAACACATCAACAACAACCATCGTCAACATGTCCTCCTCCTCTACCACCGCCGCCTCAACACCCCCCGCCCTTTCCGACCCCGACGTCCCAACCCCTCTCTCCCAACCCGGAGAAAAGAAACAAATCAATCTCCTCCGCGGCTGGCCCTCCCCCCACCTGCTGCCCCCTTCCAACCTCCTCTCCGCCACCAACTCCCTCCTCACCTCTCCTCCCCCGGACCAACCCGAGGGGGGGAAATTCAACTTCAACGTCCCCGCCCTCCAATACGGTCCGGACCCAGGCTACCAACCCCTCCGCCACTCTTTAGCAGCTTGGTTGACGCAAAACTACCACGCCAACGAGACCTACCCGCCTCATGGCTTTCCCACGTTGACGACGGCGGAACAGATTTGCGTTACGGGAGGGGCGAGCCAGAATCTGGCGAATATCCTCCAGGGGTTTACCGATCCGGYGTATACGCGGGCCGTGTGGGCGGTTAGTCCGTGCTATTTTTTGGCGGTGCCGATTTTTGAGGATGCGGGGTTTGCGGTGGGGAATGGCAAGTTGAAGGGCGTGAGGGAGGCGGAGGATGGGGAGGGGGTGGATTTGGAGGAGCTTGAGAGGGGGATTAGGGAGGTGGAGGGGGGGAGGGAGTGGCCGGAGAAGCCGGTGAGTTTTTTTTTTCGGTGGATTTGTGGGGGGGAAGGAGGATGAGGGAGGTGGTGGTGGAACCGGGATGAAAGGGGTGATGAGAAAATGAGGAAGTGAGAAGTGAGAGTGGACGAGGTTGTGAAGCAGAGGGAAGATATGGAGAAAGCGGGAAGGAGATCGAGAAAGGGGGAGTAGAAACCCTCTTCTTGGATTTCCTACCTTTATTCTACTGCTCTACCTTGCTCCTCAGTCCTCAACCCCACGACTTTCACTCTCAGTCTCAGTCTCATTTCAAGCCAACTGCCACACCCACCTCCCCTCATCACCACCCCTTCTACCATCACCAGAACCATAACTAACAAAACCCCCAGGTCTACAAAACCCCCGGCCCCCACCGCAAATGCTACAAACACATCATCTACCTCGTCGCCACCTCCGCCAACCCCTCCGGCATCACCACCTCCCTCTCCCGCCGACACGCCCTCGTCCAACTAGCTCGCAAACACGACGCCCTCATCATCTCCGACGACGTCTACGACTTCCTACAATGGCCCGTCCTCCCCTCCACCTCTTCTTCCCCCAAAACCCTGCCCCTAACCACCCCCCTCCCCCGCCTCTCCGACATCGACATCTCCCTCGGCCCCTCCCCCCACGACTTAGCTCTTTCATCACATTACACCCGCGCTCGCTCCCCCCCTTCCCTCTCCTCCAAGGCCGAGGGTCCTAACGGAACCCCCAACGGAGGAAACGGCCAACACCACAACAACATGGCAGCAGATGACCAACAAGACATGCAGTCCCTTTTCCCCGACCACACCATTCAAGATCTACACTTCGGCCACGCCGTTTCCAACGGCTCCTTTTCCAAGTTGTTGTCTCCCGGTTTAAGAACGGGGTGGACGCATTCCACGCCCGCTTTTGCGCACGGGTTAGCCCAGACGGGAAGTACCAGATCGGGCGGCGCACCGTCGCAGTATTGCGCTGCATTGGTGCATGAGATTTTGGCGACGGGAGCGCTGGAGAGGCATCTTACTGAAGTGGTCAGGCCGGGATTGCAGAAAAGGCATGCGCTGATGTTGAAGACGGTAAAGAAGGAGCTGGTGGGGCCGTTGGGGGTTAAAGTCCTCGAGGACAATCGCACGGGAGCTGAGCGTAAACCAGACCAGCCGGCGTTGTTTGGGGGCTATTTTTTGTGGTTGGAGCTACCCTCGACGGTCCCGTTCACAGCGAAGGAGGTGGCGGAACGAGCGCTGGAGGAGGGAAGGTTGGTGGTTAGTCCGGGGGAGAATGCGGAGGTTAGTGGGGAGGGAGTTCCTAAAGAAAAGGTGGGGATTAGGTTCCCGAGACACTTGAGGGTGTGCTTTAGTTGGGAGGAGGAGGAGGATTTGGTGGAGGGTGTTGAGCGGTTGAGCAGAGTGCTAAAGAAGATGGTGGAGGAGGCGAAGGAGGGGGAGGGGAAGGTGAAGAAGGTTGGTGGGGAGGGGTTGAAGGCGTTTAAGTAAGTGAGGGACTGTGAATGGGTTTGATAGTTTGTTAGGTTGAATTGGGATAGCGTTGCTTTGGAATGGTTAACGAATATGAATGTGTTATGAAGATGCAGGTTATGGCTCAGATATTGTCGTGGTCGTTTACGCCGGGAGGAAGGTCCAGATGCCATGTCCTAATCAGGTGAGTTCATGATACTGCCATGTACGACCTAGGTCAATATCCTTGATTTCATACTTGAACGCTCTGGGCTATTCGGCAAGATCTCATAGCAGAAGTTATGCATCCTCAGGTACGGCCAGATGTAGGGCAGCAGAATCTGTGGGCTTACCTAGCCATACAGCAGACTTTGATCAAAAAATGTGGTGCTATATCAAACATCCTTTTGGCTGATCATGAAAACGTTTAAGTGAGGGAGTGGATTTGATAGTTTGTTATTAGGTTGAATCGCAATAGCGTTTCTCTTTTTTTTGGAAACACTAAAAGGAAATGGATTCATTTTTTCTACAGATCCAAGCCAGGGCTCAGTAGTTATCGCGGCACATTGGATTATGCTACGAGGAAACTCCAAATGCCCTGGTATGTCTTGATCGAGAATGGTTCGTGACACTGCCAGTCTGACGCCTAGGTACAGACCGGGATCAACAAACAATGAGATTGAGAAATCTACTTGGACGAATTCGAACTTTACTAACTAGTAAGTAGCAGTTATGCGCTTGCATAATCTGCTTGTCCAGCCCATTTCATGTCAAGAAGAACAAGAACACTTTTTCTTGAACTTGACAATGGAGATAGGCTGGTTTATAAAAGCCATGAAAGCAAGAGCCATGAGGGCAACAACCGCCAGTCCCCGCATCTTGTATTCGACGCAGTTTCTGGGCGGGTAAAGTGAGCAATGAGACGGAGCAACCTTAACCTTTTCCTTTCTTGATAAAAGCCCCTTACGACCATGAGTCCATAGTATTCCCCAAGACCTACGAAAAACTTGAACAGCCATGAAGAAGAACGCATCGAATATATCAGATTGCCTGCTTTCATTTTACTTCGCACACGCGATTTGCATACATGTATGCACTAAGCTAGCTCCATATGGACCTAGTTTCCCACCAACGCACGAAAGAAAGATGATGGTTTCTCTTTCCCGTCTCTTCATTCGGTTCGTTCTCAAACAAAAATCCTGTGTGAATTGTGAAACCCATTTCATCGCAGGTTTTTTGTCGTTCCGTTCGTATCGTGTGATTGTATTAACTCTTGCGCTTCTCGCCGATCTCCCTTATGGTTGGTAGGTAGTGAAGTGGTGGAAGCCGCTTTTGAAGCTCCTTCGCTGACTGCAGTGAAGCGTAGGGGTACTGAGCTTCCCTTCTCCTCTTCCATCTTGCTATCCTCTATGCCTCTCCGTGTTACTGTCACCCTGTTTAGCTGTTGTAGCTCCTTTCACCTGCGTTCAAGCCGTGCTGGCTTCTCCTCCTCCTCCGTTTTGTTTGTAACTCCMATGTTTACTACTTCCTCAGAGAAGCTTTGGCTCCGCACATGCTTTGGCTGATTCCAAAAAGTCGATCTGTAACAGATCTTGAGCGTAAGCCATGTACAGTAGGTAAAATATCCCGACTGCCAGACCGACTGCCAGACCGAGATGAGATATGCGCTCACAACGTAGCCGTTCTCGCTTTCTTGCCCTTCGGTTTCTTGCCGCTCGGACTAGCCAGACAAACAGACATCTGCCTCGCCAGTTTCTGGACATTATCCGCCGAAGGATTCTTCTCCTTCAGACAGGTATCCGAGCCGGTCTTCTGATCCGCAACCCTGGAATCACCTGCTGAAGCTCGAGATTTCTTCCTCGTAAGCAACCGGACCCCATTCTAGGAAGTCTGAATAGCGGTTGCACTCCTCGACCAGGCACTATCCCTCCCCCTGTATCCACCTCTGCCCCTAGTCTGTTGGTGCGACCCATTAGGTCCGGTAGGAGGACCGGTAGGCCCCTGGTCATTAGGTGAAGAAGCGTCCCTRCCGCTGCCGCGACCGCCAGGCATGCCGCGCTGGCTGTGAGGCGCGGTGGGATGACGGGCG
>RANY01000596.1:0-22400 GCA_009805235.1 Neurospora pannonica FGSC 7221 | reverse complement strand
CCCATCAGATGGGAACCTGCCGCATGGGCGCGACGGCGAGCGAAGGCGTGGTTGACCCGAGGGGAAGGGTGTGGGGCACCGAGGGCCTGTACGTCGCGGACGCAAGCATGTTCCCGAGCGCGAGTGGTGTGAATCCCATGATTACGAACATGGCGATTTCGGACTGGATTGCGCAGGGGATGTGCAAGGAGTTGGTGGATGAGGGCGTGGCTGTTCGGGTGGGAGGCGATGTGATGGCGAGATTGTGAGATGGTGAAGTTTGGACTTTGGAGGATTGGGAAATCGTTGGGTTTTTGTTGGGGGTTGGAGGGCGATCGAAGTACAATCATAAGCTTTCACTTTAGCCCACTTGAACATAGAAAGCGCCAGTGGTTTAGTGGTAAAATCCATCGTTGCCATCGATGGGCCCCGCGTTCGATTCGCGGCTGGCGCAATCTTTTTTTCGTTTTTTTCTTGTCGAGTTCCTGCCTCTTCAATGCAGCAGGGAAGGTGCGGTGCGTTTGTAAATTTGATGCAGGTACTTACTGCTCAACATGACAGGAGCTGCCCGCTGTAATTTCTTGTCTCCAACAACCCACCTTGATATTCTCCGAATCGCCTTCTTTTTCCCTAAACAACTTCTTTTCTTTTTCTGCAAACCATCCCGCCTCATTTTTCCTCCCTTCGACTCCCAAGACATCTTCTTCCGGACCTCTCTGGCCCTGTCTATACAAGTCTATACCAACACAATGTCGACTTCTCCAGTCACAGTACATATCCTCGAACGCACACAGACGTCGCACTGCACCAACCGCACAGTTACCAGGTGGTGCGGGATACATCCCGGCCCCGCGCCTACGCGCCTATACTTCACCGACTGGCGAATCCCTCAAGCCCTCACACTCGATGTTGCATTCGTACTTCTCCCTACCTACCGAGACAACTGGGTGGTAGTCAGGCCTAAGATATTCAGCACTGCCCCGTTAGGCTAGCGACAATGTGAATTTTCTCTGAGAAGGACTGGGGTGTGAATGTGGAAGGACTGGGCGGAAACATCGACTCTGCTGCCCAACATCGTCTTCATCCACCCCATCCAATTTTCAACTAGTTGTCACCGAAGAACTCGAGCAACACCAGTACATGGGCTGAAGTCATACTCTTCCTCGGCCGCACTCTGTACCCGACGACAAGCTTTGCGCCTCTCCTACAATGGACCCTGCCTCGGCCATCGGGGTCGCGAGCAGTGCCATCGCCTTTCTAGAGTTCGGCGCCAAGCTAATATCGGCCACCAAAGCCATCTACGACTCCAAGGATGGCATTTTGCCCGAAAATACTACGATAGAACAGCATTACAAAGATTTGCTTGCCTCTAGCTCCAATCTAGACACCAAGGCCAACGGCAGGGCCCTTTCACCGGAGGACATTTATTTCCAGAAACTCTCGTCGAATTTCAGACATGACTGCCAGGCCATCATTGACCTCTTAAACGCCCACCGGTGCAATGAAGGCAAGAGGAGACGCCGGATCTTGGGGAGTGTCAAGGCTGCCTTCAAACTCCCAGGCGTCAAAGAACAGCTGCGCGATATCGAAGAAAGGCTGGATAAAACACAAAAAGCAATGCAACTGCATGTTTTCCGACAATTGAGGTGTGTCCCCCAAAAGCTTGTGGAAAGTTGACATTTATGAAAACTGACTTATACCCCTACTAGACAGGAGATATCGGGTGTACACGTCTCTGTCGTAGCCATTCAAGGCCATGGAAACACGATGACAATGAGACCCAGGGACATGACGGCAGCTGACAAGGAGCAAGACCCATCGTCACCGTCAATTCACGACGTCAAGGCGCTGATGGACCAACTCTCTAGCATGGTCGGAACTCTAGAACTCCTGCGTATCGAGTCTGTCCTGGCCAGTCTGAACTACGAGACTCGTGAAGTTCGCCACGACACCATCAAGGATGCTTATGTGAAGACCTTTGAGTGGGCACTTGACTCAAACTTTCCTCTCTCGAAATGGCTTCAGTCGGGAGACGGAATCTTCTGGGTTTCAGGGAAGCCCGGGTTCGGGAAGTCAACCCTCATGAAATTCCTGGCAGATCACACACAAACCAAAAGCTTCCTAAAGCAATGGGCTGGGGAGAATGAGCTGGTGGGTGGCCAGTCACTACTTTTGGTGCTCAGGCACCTCAATGCAGAAATCTTGGGACGGCCTGCTCCGATCTCTGATTTTCGACATATTCAGGAGTTATCCCTTGTATATTCACCAAGCTTGTCCCGAACGATGGGCAAGAGCGGGCGCGCCAGGAGCGGCTTCCACGCCGTGGACAATAGCTGAATTGGCCAATACTCTCCATGCTGTGGCTACCTCCCAAAGCAGTTCATCCCTGAGGTTCTGCTTCTTCATTGACGGACTCGACGAGTATGATGGAGATCATCTTGAACTTTGTGAGATATTCACGGATTTGGTTCAGGCTGGCACTATCAAGATGTGTCTTTCAAGTCGCCCATAGCCAGTCTTTGAGGATGGCCTGGGTAAAGACCTCTCACGCAAGCTGTACGTCCAGGATCTGACATACGAAGACATCAGGACATATGTTACAGAGCAACTAGATTGCCACCCCAATTGGAAAACAAACAACTTGACTGAGGAAGAAAGAATGGACATGGTCAAAGCGGTGACCAAGAAAGCGGATGGAGTCTTTCTCTGGGCATACCTCGTTACGAGGTCCCTTCGTGAGGGTTTGTCGAATTACGACACAGGTGTTGATCTCAAAAAGCGACTGGATCAACTGCCAGGTGACCTCGAGAAACTTTTCCGCCAGATTTTGGAAAGTGTCAATCCCGTCTACCAGAGCAAGATGGCCTGTTTCCTGCAAGCTACTTTTGCCGATATCACTATCGAAATGTGTCCCGACGCGGGAATATACTGCCATTTGGAAAAAGAACTGGACGAGCCGGGCTACGCGTTGCACTGCTCTCTTGTCCAAATCTCAAAGCCATCCATGACTTGCGACGTATATGATGAGTTCCTTCACAACGATGATGAACATGTATCGACCGAACTTCGCACACATATCTTGAAGCGCTATGAACAATGCGGCACATCATCCACTCACGAACAAAAGGGATTTTGGAGGTTCAGTTCCATCCACATCTCATGACACCGACTGTCTATTTTTTCCACAGGACAATACTCGACTTCCTCCGAAAAAAAGAGATTGAGGAGTTCGTTGCTTCGAAGTTAAGCAGTGATTTCAATATCCATCTTTGGCTTATGAAAGGACACCTCATCAGAAGGAAGAAATATCCGGTTGACTCCTACTGCGGCGATGATGGACTCATTGTTCTTCATTCGTGGCTGGCGCATGAAATCTCCCACATGTTAGTACACGCAGCGAATGCATTAGCTACTGTCGAAAGGAAGCACTTCAAAGCCGTATTCACTATACTCGACGAGTATGACAGGGCTCTTCATCATCTTGGCCTTCAAGCTATGCCCTCAGAACCGTCAAACACGATGCTGCTTATTTCGGATGGTGGCTGGCGAGTTTACATCAACCCTGTCTATTACTTCCGCGAGATGCTTGTCCTCCGTGCTTGTCGTTCCGTGCTTGGTGAATACCTCGAAGCTAAGTACACGGAGACTCCTGGTTATCTCGAAGGTCTAGGTACCTCAGCCCTATACTTATCAATATTGGCTTTTGTTAGGGAGCCCTTCCCCCGGGGAGGGTATCTGACGGGATCCTCCAAGAGACCATGCCATAGTGTTTTCGAGCTGCTTCTTCGCTTTGGGGCGCATCCAAACGAGCCACTAAACGACCAACCTGCTAGATCCTATGGCCTATCATTGGTAACTATGCAGTTCAAAATATCACCTTGGGTTTTTCTGATGCGGACATGCATTTGTCTTTATGGCGTCCCCGTATGCAACTGCACTGGTGAAAGCGACAGGCAGTGGTTTCACAAGGTGATTGGTTATTTTGCCCTTGAAAGGTTTTGGGTGGTTGGTCTTTATCTGATCCACGGGGCCGATCCCAATGCGGAGTTCTGGGGTCCTGAACAAACTCCTTTCCTTGAATGCTCAAAAAATTGCGAGGCCATGAGAAACATGTGTCCTATGTTTGAGCAGCTCAACTCACGTGGCACTCCTACTGATTCCTCCCGGAAAGAATATTTAGACCACCTCATGTTTGGCAAACCCCCCTTATGGTCTATCTCCTGCTTCTTTGCCTAATCTGGTGCCCATTCCAGTGTGTATTCCCCTGCAATATTTGCGATGACTACTTGACGGCTTTGGACGTTTTCCTTAGCAAGAATCCAAGCCTGGACGCATCCAACCACATCAGCCACGTTATCACGAGTTTGGAACTTGACAGTCTCGGTTGGATCGTCCTGAACGGCGAGCTAAGCAAGGCTCCCTTCGTCCAGTTCTGCGCGCACATCTGCCATCAGGACGCGTGGCCAGAGCGCCCGGAAAACCATAATAGCAAGACGGCGTTTTGGTACACGACCAAGTTTCGATATGCGATCATACTGAGGCTGATTGACTACTGCGGGACTTTGGACGCAGGTGGGAAGTTCCTCAAACTGTTGGAGTTTGGAATATCAAAAGCAGAACCATGTCCTAGAAACTATAAGCGGGCCATGTTGGGCCATATTGAGAAAACTCGAACCCGACATGGAAGTGGAAGTGGGAGCCAAGGTGGGAGTGGGGATGATGGGAGTGAGGAGGCCTACTCGTGGCTAAAAACGCCGCGTTGGATATGGGGGCCTTCTAGCCCTGAAGATAAGGCTTCTTCCTCCCTTTGACGGCAGGTTCTTGTGAAAGGGGTTGGACTTTGAAGGGAAAGGCTGTGGGTAGGTACTTCGCATGACAGGTCTTGGAATTGAAGTTTTGTGAGCAACTGACGGCTAACAATGAGATAGGTCCTCCGATAGCCTGTATGATCTCCGCTCCTTAGTCCTTGGCCTGGCAAGTGGCAACTGATTGCTGTGGTTGTTGGACACTGCTTTTCTTTTCCTGTTTTTCTTTTTCCTTCTTCTTCTAACTTCATCACTCCATTTACATATCTTGCTCTTTATCCTTGCTTTCTTTGCTTACATCTCGCTTGTTTCTTTTTCAAGTATTCTTGGCCTGTTTTGTCAGAAATTATAGCCCATTATAGGTAACTTCACCTACACTCACCTACTAAGGAAGCCACTGCGCCACTACTTCCCGAGACATGATGAGCATGGGAAGTCCCGCCGTCCTTGGCCACCACTGAGACTACCGCCCAAGGATCTGGGGCGCTCATATGCTGAAGATGAAATGGGGGTAGGTGAGGTCGTTGCTGTGGTTGCTTGGATGCCGCTTCTGGGACAGTTCTCTGCGATAGTTGTGCGTAAGTATCCCTCCCTATCCACCTAGATATGTAACTTCTGTCCTTTCCACCACTGATGGCCCTGCGTTCCTCAGTCTTCCCTATTCCGGCTCTGCTAACATACGGCGTTCTTCACTTCTACAGGTAAACTATTCGCCAGGCCGACGGGGCCGTTTCTCACTCCTCGCGCCCAAAAATGGTTCGAGCCTGTCCCGGAGCCTCACAGGAGAACACCTTGGACCATAGCGATTTCCCCACGAAGGACGAATACCTGGGCGGAGGAGATGCCTCTGTCGCCAACCTCTAGCCATCCTGCGCAGTTACGACAGAAGCCAGTGAAAACCTGGGTAGTAGTAATACTATAGGTACCATCGGGCGTCATCCGCGCTTATAGCTCTGGGAACAGGGGCGAAACAAAAGACAGAATCATTACCTAAGCTTTGGAATACTGCATGTGGCACGTTCTCTGATCCAGCAGAAGAGACCTCACATGCATCAAGCACCGGTATCCAGAGCCGTCTGACGTATAGGTCTCTGGCTTACAAGGTCGAAACAGCCGCGAATGCATCAACGCAAAGATATCTGGGACTGCGTCTAGAGGTACAGTGAATGACAAGAAGCAAACACAAGTCAACAATGATCCATCTGGATTACGGGCAGGCCGGTGTGCCACTGAATCATCATCTCATCGTATGGTAGCAATGGCAGCTTCTCCTCTACATGCGGCTTCATGAATTCCCTCCAAATCTGGGCCTCAACCTTCGTCATTTGTCTTTCTATCCAAACGACTTCTGGCCGGCAACCAAGAACAAAGCCTAGTTTCCACGTCGAACTCCACGATACCGGAAGCACTATACCGCACATCTCTTTGCGGGAGAGACACAACTTCGGCTTTGGCGGATTTCTCATATTCATCGCAGCATCTTGCCTCGCTTCCAAGGACGACAATGGATAACTCCCCTTCCATCCTCCAGCAACCACAACGTCCAAGCTTCTTCCGCACCCGGTTGGGGGAGTTTGTGTTGCTCTTCTTCATTCTGTACTACACTCTAGCTGCGACCATCCTCCTGTTCATCGTCCACGACCGCCCCACGATTAGAGGAACTTTCTTCAGGTAAGGCCTCACTTCACCTGCCATCTACCCATTCTTCGAGCATTTAGCGCCATTCGGACAATTCCCTTGCTAACAGACAAAACTCTACCTCGATTTGCAGCACCCAACATGCCCACTCACCTCCACACCCGCGGCACCCCATGCCTCATCGAACCGTGCCGCAAGCAAGAGCAAACAGCCACGCTCCTCGCCCTATTTGCAGGTTTCGTCGCCGCCGACCAGTGGTATGCGCATCACTGGATCCTGGCTGTGCTGAAGAGCCAGGTGATTATCTTCATTGGACTCGTATGCTTGGGGCTTTGGCTTCATGGGAGGGCGTTCCAGGTGTGGGGAGTCACGCTTCTTTCGTGGCTTATAAGGGGACTGATTGCGCTGGTGGGGTGGTGGGCAATCGACTTGGCGTTTTGGGTTTCGGGGGGCATTTACGGGACGCCTGGGTGTCCGGTGAATGATGATGGGGATTAATTCTGGTTCGCGGGAAGGGGAAGCAAGGAGGAAAGAACCCTTTGGGCTGGGGAATTTTACCTTTCCGGAGGAGTATGGCAGTTGGTTCAATGAACCGGGAATCAGGTGCGCAGGCCGTTAAAAGTGCAATATCCCTGCCAGGTGGTAGACGTTGTTGGTTGTAGCGGAAGGGAGCTACCTGACGGAAGCAAACAGTCTTTGGGCGGAAAGGACCAACTGCGACTCCCGTCTTGGCCCGGACCAGTTGATGACAAAGGCGCCGATGGGAGGCATTCCCAGGGCCAGTTGGTCCCAGAACAACGGTTAACCAACAAGAACAAGATGAGCCAACATCAATAGGTTTCCAACAAGCTCAGGCAGCCGATGGGCTTTCTCGCAGGATCCCAATTTCACGTCAAGGCATAAAGGGACAAAATGCCCATTTCGTTTACATGGCCATGTTCCGTGATTCATGCGCATATCACGTCCCATATCCCGCCCCTTCCGTTTCTGGCCTTGTTCAAGTCACAGGGAGGACCTCTCCCATCTCTCTCTTGGAAGTTACGTTCCTCGTCGTCCGATTCTCGCTGGACTGCCCACATGTCTCATTTCCTTTTCTCTCTCTTCTTCTTTTGATCTTTTTCCACAGCTTTTCATACTTCATCCAATACGCATAACTCGCGCCATATTTTGTTTGACCACATTGTTTTCTGCGCCCGGTCTTGGACTCCTTTTATCTTGATCTTACCACCAATTACTCACTAACTTGGCATCAAGCCAGACCACAAACATGGATAAGGGCTCGCCTCTCGTCGCCAACCACGCACCGTGGCCCCTTCTCAACTCGGTCCCTCGACGGTTGAAGGCACTCTGGCCCTTCATCCTCCTCTTCCACCTCCTCTCCGCCATCTTCATCTCCATCCACAACATCGCCAGCGACAGCAACAACAACAACAACAACAGCAATATGGACCTCATCCCGGCCAACTTCCCCTTCCCGCCCCCAACAATCTCCACATACCCCTTCCACTCCGCTAACCTCCATGACCATGCGTCCGCGCTGTCCAAAAGATGGGGCCATTTCGACCGCCTCCCGACCACCCCCAAGTGCTACCAGCAAGAGTGCACCGCCGCCCTGATCTCCCTCTTCGGCGGCGGCCTCTGGGGCGCTGACCAGTTGTACGCGGGAAACCTACGGTTTGGTCTGACACGACTGCTGCTGCATGTTTGGGCGTGGTGTTCGGTAATCGCGGCGAGCATTTTCTCAGGGGCGAACGAACTAGATGGGAGTTTGAGGGTTAAAATAATCTGTACGGTTGTAAAATGGCTGGGAATTTTGACGGAGGAGGGCGTGTGGATTTGGGCAATCGTGGATTTGGTCAGGTGGATTATTGGGGGATATTATGGTACGAAGGGGTGTCCTGTTTAAGTGGGGAGAGGGTGGGTGGGTTGGGGGGGTGGGGGTGATGGAGGGAATCTCTGATGTGTGGGCGTCAGAGTGGAAGAATGGAGAGTGAAGTGGAAGCCAGCAGCGAGGGCCTGAACCCACGATATGTTGGTGTGAGACGAAGCTTGATGTGCATCAGCCATCATGACGATAATGCGCAAGTATTCATGGGCAAGATGTCAATGATGAACACTTGAGATATACCAGTTTGCCAGAGCACACACCAAACGAAGACCAGAGTTGAACATCATTGATTCCATCCAGCCTGTGAAGCTAGCAACGAGGGCAGAACAGGGACCCCTCTCCTTGCATGAGCAACAATTTACGTCCTACCACAACTTGAGGAGATCATGATGGATCATCGGAAGAGACTCTAGTGACACATTTGTGTCTGTACGTGCCAAGCTAATATTTCTGTACATAAGCCCTTAAAGGGAGCTTCGCCTCGCTTTCTACTAGTGACCAGCAAATCCTGCGACCCAAATACATCAATACATTCACACACCCGAGTTACTACCCAAAAGTCCGCATCAGTTTCTCAGCCCGTAAAGCATCACAACATGGAAGCACAACCGCTCATCGCCCGCCCTCTGCTGTTTCGTCATCGGATCGACCTCTGGCGAATTTGGGACATAACCTACCCTTTCCTCATCGCCATCTACGTTACGACGATTGTTGTTCTGTCCATATCCGGCGTTCTTGCCACAAAAAGACATGTTTCCGATCCAGGTAAGCTGCCTTCTAGTTCCATGTCTGTCCCGCACACTCCAGTATCTCCCGGAAGCGCTGGTCGTTGATCGTTGGACGTGAGCTAACACCAGCAAAGACCCTTCTACATCAACCGCTCCCTCCCAAGACATAATCGTCCTGCAAGAAGCCTACCAAACCCTCCAATGCCACACCCAACAGCAAACAGCCACCCTCCTATCCCTGAGCCCCGCCGGGCTCCTCGGAGCAGACCAAGTCTATGCCGGGAACACGATGCTGGGCTTGGGCAAGTTGCTGGTGGGAACCACGGCCTTGCTCACTTGGATTGGATTTTGGGCCATCGACAAGGAGAAATATCCCTTGTGGGCGATGGACCTCTTGAGCTTGACTGGGGCCCTGACGGTGTTGTGGCTTGCGTGGGGAGGGTTTGACGCGGTGGTTTGGGTTTTGGGAGGGGTTTATGGCGTTCCTGGGTGTCTTGGTGCTTGAGGGGGTTGGTGGTTTGTGTGTGCACTGTGAGTCTGTGATCGGTTTGTTGCCTGTCGGGAAATCTTTCGGCGCAATTATGGTCTGGTAGAGGTAGCAACCTGGGAATAGAGAGCGTTGAGTCCTTGAAGACCGGTAAAGGAAGAACTCTGAACGAGAAGGAAACTCAAGCACTGGACTGGGTACGGTTGATGCATCGATCATGTTGGGATTCAGGTTCGTGAGCATGTCAAGCTCCGCAACATCATTGACACTTGATCAGGCTTATACCCCATCGAGTGGTCGTAAGAATAAAGTGAACACGTTACCGTCAATGCATCATACCTCTGGAATACTCTTGTACGCATCAATGCGTTTTTATTGTACCTTTGAATGCAAATTCGAGGTAGTTTTTGGATGGAAGAATTCCTATTAGACTTTGGCCGAAGTGTTTCCAAATTATTGTGATCACTATCACAGTTTTGTTACAGCCTTTCCCAACCACAACGAGCGGTATTGGACTGTCCATGTTCGCTTTATTATTACGACCATTTGCCTATTTATGCCGTCATCATCAGGGGCAAGTAAACAAATCGTCTCGCAACTCGGTGGGGATTTGGTGTGTTGCACCTGGTGTACTTATAGTCCTATCACATCCCTGTTGTTCAACAATCTTACAATGGCTGGATGGCCGAGCGGTCTAAGGCGCTAGACTCAAGAACAAAGTTCTTTCTGCACAAAGTGCGGTGTATTCTAGTATCGAAAGATGCGTGGGTTCGAATCCCACTCCAGTCACTTATTTTTTGCTTTATTTTTCTTCTTTTCGCCCTTTTGTTCGTACCCTCAGCGACGGGATGCTTCAGCTTTTTTAAATGGCCCGCGGAGGCATTGTGGTTGAGCAGTGACCGACGTGTTTTGGGAAACGTGGAATTGAAGGGAAACGGGATGTTTGGGCGGACGCTGCATTGTCTGTTTGTGCGCTAACTCAGGCCACTGTACTATAGCAGTTCCTTCCCTGAAGAAGACTGGCCTTGGAGCAGCGGAAGCAGAGCTCGTTCACGGCATTCACAGTCCCATTCCAAACACGGTATGTCGCTCGTGGGATACTGTAGAAAGAAAGCTCTGTTTTTTTACCTAGTCCATTGCCATATCAATCTTGATGTGACTGTGATATCTGACCTTTTCCATCGGTGCCCGTGGTTGAGTTGGCGTCAACATGCCTTTCTGGGGCCCTCCGCTGTCGGAAGCCCCTGAACCCCTGAGCCACAGGGCAGCCGCATTGGTCCCTGCAGTACCTAGCACTAACAGATTTTTGGGGCCAAAAAAGTTCACCAGCCGCCAAACTCCACAGAACATTCTCGTCTGGGTCGATGGGAATGCCCTCTCTTTTCGCTTCCCACCGGCTATAAAATCCCTACGGCGCAGAAAATTCTGCGAGAACAAAGACTTCCACTGTCGTCAACTCTAACAACACAGCCTGGGCCAAAGGAGCTGTCTTTCATGGACCTTGCTCCAGCTGTTTGAGGCAGGCCTTTTACGTCCAGGAACAAAAGCGACTTGACGTTGTCCTACCGCTTGCGCTTCCAGGCGGCCCTGTGTACGTTCCTTTGCCTCCGGACGCAGCACGGTATTTTAGACACGCTTGTATAGCTTATGCTATCAGACCGTAGGTAAAATATCTCCATTCTCGTCTCTTCAACCGGATTTGTTTGGGCCGTTCAACGCTTTCATCCCATGCGGTCTGGCTTTCATTCCATCCGAAGAGCAATTCAAGCCCCGATGATTCTCTGGATCAACCTCGGGGAGCAGTGTCCATCACTGCCCGGCATCCAAGGGGGCTGATCTATGTTAACAAGGTGGCGGAAATGCATGTATCTACATGATACAGCAGTAGCTTGACCAAGCGGTAGCAGACTAATTCCCGTCGTGTTTGGGCGCCGGTGGTGGTAACTGAGGCGGAGGTGCCTGTGACGGCAAATTGCGATAGTAACCGGATACGTGGTGCGGATGAGTGGGATAATTGTCCCAGCCGTTTCGCTGCTTCAAAAAGTTGTCCACTCTTGCCTCTCGGCCCAGACCAGCCGTTTCACCGTACCGTTGCCGCAACTCCCTGTTGATGGCGGCGTGCTTCTGCTCGTGATCGTCCAGAAGAGCGACGCCGCTCTGTACACCCTGCGTAGCGTGCTGCCAGCTGCCTATAATGACGAAGAAGGAAACGATGGCGACGAAGGCGCCGTTGGATACGAAGATGGGTTTTTGTTGCTGACCAGTCCCTCCCGACTCTTGCTCCTTACGCCATTGTTCCCAATCCTCCCATGTAGCGTTCATGCTTGCGTTACCGGGGCGGCGGTGCCAGGCATTGTGATTCGAGCGGACGTCGTCATTGCGCAGATCTGGATGGTTGCTCCAACCAAGATCGTAGAGATCGTACATGCGGCGCTTTTGCGGATTGCTTAGGATATCGTTGGCGGCGACGACGAGGCGATAGCGCTCAAGCTTGGTTGGATGAGGGATGTCGCGAAGCCCCGTGTGGGGGTGTCGATCTGGGTGGTAAAGCTTCACCAACTCATGGAAGCGCCTCTTGTTATACGGATCGTTCTTGCTTTGCCCAAATATCTCGTAGGGTGTAGGGTTTTTGGACGCGGGCCAATGCGATGCGGGGTGATCTTTCGGCAGCTCAGCGTCTGCTGCGCCGTGATGAACCGAAGCGAGACGGCGGGTTTGGAAAGCTCCCCGGGAAATCGGAGCGATCGGACGGAGGCTAAAGAAGACTGGATCGGCGGCCAGAGGGCCACACAGGCGACTTGATGAGGTTGCTGCTGCCCGGACTAGCGTGAGCGAGCCATGGGACGCGAGGGCGGCATTGCCGGGGCAGAGGATGGCGGCAGATTTCCAAGAAAACATGATGACGGCTTCAAGTAGTCATGTTGGAGTTCACTGAGGCTGATAGAGAACCATGGCTCCGGGCGCGATGATCTAGCGTGCCCGAAAGTCGAGGAGTGGAAGCCGGGAGGAGATGGTCGATGGGGATGGTGTACGGTGTTTTGGTGGAGGGTGGGAAATGGATGATGTCGGTTCATGCTGGGACACGAGCTCAGACATTGCCTGCCTGCGGCACCTTTAGAGTGTGGGGCAACCCAACTACCTGTAGGTACGTACACCACGGAGGACGGCAGTGAAGTGACGGGCATGATGCATACACTCACCGATGTGGCCGATTTGAATCATATTTAACTGTTTTCCCAGTGTCAGAGTTCACAAGCTTGCCACCCAAACTTTTTGTTAAACTCTTCATCATTGTCGTGAAATCCGAGGCTCTCTTTTGTCCAGTTTCAACTAGGTATCAAAGATGGACGTGGATGCCGCCGATATCCCACCAGTAGATGACGTCGGTACAATGTACCGGGCACCCACCAGAACTACACTAGTGTACCTACCTACAACAGGAAGGCACAGCGCTCATAAACCGAGCTGTGTGGAACTGGAAGGGCGATGCCGCGGCCGAGTTGTGGCCTGAGTGGCGCCGACTTCCTTTGTGAGGACGGGATATGGAAAGGTCGGTCCCGTCGTGGTGGACACGATGATGATTGTGCGGTACACAACTGGAAGGCGCAGGGTTCGGCAAGGGAACATCAAGGGAACACGTGATCCGAGACCCTTCTGCAGTGGAGTGAACAGTTTTGAACGAGACGCTCCGGCTCCTTCGACCACTCCCAAAGTCCCAGCACTGAATCACGACTTCCGCACCGCCTCGCCTCGTCCAAGCTTCGGAAGTTTCCCTCAAACTCTCTGCCTTTCTGCCCCGCTTTCAGACGACCACCACAACAACACTTCATCACAACAGAAACACTAAGAGCTGCAAAGCACCATCTCGTCCTACTCTCCCAACGGCATCGCACACGTCTCTTTGATTCGCCCTCCATTTTTCACAGGCCAATCAAGACCCAGCCGTCGACACCGAATCGGATTCCTCGCAGCCTCTCCCACAAAAGACGTCGCTCGACTTCGAGGCATAGAAAAAAAAAAAGTCAACGATTGAGAACGTCCTAGGTGCTCCCACACGAAACGAGCCTCCTCGCGACCTCATCTCCATCTACCACCGTATCACCTTTGCCCCACGACCACTCGCGATAGGCCTCTACCTCGCCTAGTTACGCCTGTCTGGCCCTGCTCACCGTCAACACACCGAAACAAAACAGAGAAAGAGGGGATTCCTACCCACAACTAGTGCTCCTCTCCCCTTGCCAGTCACCTGCCCATTTCGCTACACACCCCCGGAGACGAAGCCATCGCGCTATACGCTCCCCTTTTTGCAACATCTGAGCCTCCACCACAGGTCCCACAACCGAACAACGACCATCTGGCAAAATGTCCGACCAACTAGCGGATCAGTTGAAAGCTACTAGTCTGAGGTAGGTTGACCTCCTTCCCTTCTGTCCCAAACCCAGCTGACATGGTTGTGATAGCTCAGGCCCGGAAGACTGGAAAAAGAGTCTTAATCTACCTGCCAGGGACACAAGACAACAGACCGAGGATGTTACAAACACGAGGGGTCTGGATTGGGAAGACTTCATACACGACAGGGATCTCTTGATGGGTATCTTCGAGGCTGGCTTCGAGAAACCGTCCCCAATTCAGGAAGAAGCGATCCCCGTCGCCCTCACCGGCCGAGACATCCTCGCACGCGCAAAGAACGGCACCGGCAAGACTGCCGCTTTCGTCATTCCCGCCCTCTCCAAGATCAACCCCAAGGTCTCCAAGATCCAATGTCTTATCCTCGTTCCCACCCGTGAGCTTGCCATGCAGACATCCCAAGTCTGCAAGACGCTCGGCAAGCATCTCGGCATCAACGTTATGGTGACAACCGGCGGAACTGGTCTGCGGGACGACATTGTGCGTCTGCAGGACCCCGTACACATCGTCGTCGGAACACCAGGCCGTATCCTCGATCTAGCTGGCAAGCAGGTGGCCGATCTCAGCGAGTGCCCAATGTTCATCATGGACGAGGCTGATAAGCTCCTGTCGCAAGAGTTCACCCCCGTCATTGAGCAGCTCCTGCAGTTCCACCCCAAGGATCGTCAGGTCATGTTGTTCTCCGCCACCTTCCCTCTTTCGGTCAAGGATTTCTCGGACAAGAACATGACTAGCCCGTACGAGATCAACCTCATGGACGAGCTTACCCTACGCGGTATCACCCAGTACTATGCCTTTGTTGAGGAGAAGCAAAAGGTTCACTGCCTGAACACTCTGTTTTCCAAGCTTCAGATCAACCAGTCCATCATCTTCTGCAACTCTACCAACCGCGTCGAACTGCTTGCCAAGAAGATCACCGAACTCGGTTACTCGTGCTTCTACAGTCATGCCAAAATGGCTCAGCAGGCGAGAAACCGTGTTTTCCACGATTTCCGCAACGGTGTCTGCCGTAACTTGGTCTGCTCGGATCTCCTCACCCGCGGTATTGACATTCAGGCGGTGAACGTTGTCATCAACTTCGATTTCCCCAAGAACGCCGAGACGTACCTTCACCGCATTGGTCGCTCTGGTCGTTATGGTCACCTTGGTCTTGCTATTAACCTGATCAATTGGGATGACAGATTCAACCTTTACAACATTGAGCGTGACCTTGGTACTGAGATCCAGCCCATTCCTCAGACCATTGACAAGAGCCTCTATGTGTACGAGAACCCCGAGTCTATCCCCCGGCCCATCTCGACCCTCAAGCCTGTTACCCAGCAGCCGCAACAGCAACTGCAGCAGTCGCAACGGCCTCAACAGACTCAACAGCATTTTCCAACACAGACACCGTCGTCGAACCAGCTCCCGCCTCAACAAGGCAACCAACAACTTGGCTTCAATCCCCAAGCTCAACAGCCTCATAGACCTATCCCCCAGGCCCAGGGTGATTGGCAAGGGCAAAACGGTCGCCAAAACGGCCCAGGTGCTTCCAACAACCAACCCAGACCCACCAACTACCAGAACAACCGCGGGCAGCCCGGTGGCAGTGGGCCCCGCGGAGGTCGTGGACGTGGTTTCCAGGGCCAGGGAGGCCGTCAGAACCAGAACTACGGTGGTCAGCGCGGTCCTCGTACCCAAGGTCAGGGTCAGCCTCAGGGTCCACCGCCTGCCCAGTAGGGCAAAACTCTCCCCACAATTTATGGAAGGAAGAGGATATGTGGTAATGTGAGGAGGCGTGCGACCATGCATCGCTTCTACGCGTTATTTTGTCTTTGGATTGTACATATTAGTCGTTTCTCTCGGCCATCTCTTTCTCTTTCTCTCGAACTGTGAATGGGCTACCATGACGACAAGCGTTGTCCCTCGGCCTGTCAGGTTTGCGTTTACGCTACGGCAGACTCGTATATCACACCCTTTACTGCCGACCCTGCAAACAGTTCAACGACATCCACGGAACTGTACTACGACACAATCTCTTTTGGAGTTTGCTCTATTTCACGGATTTTTCGATACGGTCCAGCTTCATCCTGTTCGCATTCACGGCTTACAACGCTTCGGCATGGGCGCGGAGTCTTGGGGGTGTGGGGTTTATACGTCTTTGTTGGCTTTACGGCGGAAGCGGCTTTATACTCCACGAGGCGCTGCGAGACTTTTTTCCTCCATTGAAACGCCTCCCATCCCTTATACCCAACACAGTTCCTCGTTCCTCGAATCTCCAGCCGATTTCACCTTTCGACACATGAGCAAATCAATTCCTTATTTTGGCTCTCACATTTTCATCATTTGATGATCGCACGACTCAACCACATCGGCTCTACAGGCGGATCAGGCTCTATGGATTACAAAAAGGCGCGCATGCAAAACTTATACATGACGGATGGACGGGCTTTTTGTCATGGCTGGCGGTTTCACAGATATTTCGTGTTAACGGAGGAGGGGTCGGCTTTTGTTCGTTTTGTTATGGGGGGCTCACATAAACGGCGTTATGGGTTTGGCTTTTGGGCGGCGCGTGGCGTGATGGTCAGCCAGGGTCAGCTGGCTACAGTTGATCATGGTTTGGAACGGATACCATTTTTAGGTTGCGCCTCGCTGGTTTTGTCTTTTTTTCCTTTTTATTATTCGGACGACTGGGGGGTATGGATCTCGAGAGTGAGTTGCAGTGTGCTAGATCCATGGTGGCGGAAGGAGATATCGACATCTAGATAGGTCGTCGACGCTTTACAGGACTGCTGGTTGTCTGCATTGGGAGGAGACGGGTGGCAGGAACGGCCGGAACGTGACTTGATCCTCACTTGTGCGAGGATTGGTGGTGACGTCGTAGGATGGTCACGCACTGGTTCTTTGCAGATGGAGGAAGGGAACTGGGAAGGAATGGCCTAACGAATGGAAGGATTGGAGGATATCTGGTGAGTTGGAGGGCGAGACGTACTTTTGTCTCGACAATTGGTATTGAGGGGGGCGTGGATGAGTGGATGTTCAGTTCAGGGGTGGCTGGGAAAGCTGTGTTCGTTGTTCCTTCGGGGGGCTACATTCAGCGCCATCCACACAGCTGGTTGTCCAGCGAACCTTGGCGGTAATGCAGCCATGACATTGCTGCACGACCCAAGATACTTGCCGCAACGCCGAAGATTGTCAGCCGTTGCCCATCCACCGCTTTTGCCTTTGTCCGGCTTGTGGTGTTTGTGGACGGCTGGCATCCCTCATCGCGGGAAGGAGGCATATCGGGAATTCATGAATCCATATGCCATGATAACGACCATCACCTCTGGAGCCTTGGTCCGAACCAGCAGTCTTTGGCTCAGGCACGCGTGCAAGAGAGCCACTGCTATACGGGGCATCGAGAGGCCGGATGAGAAAAAGAGACGAAAACCACGATAAAACAACAGGAAAGGAAGAAAAGAAGCGGGAGACAGCCATCAGATGGACACTATTTGACGATCACGGCGATGCGACCTGGGGAGCATGGACCGTGGCGAATGGTGGACCTCTGGACAAGGTAGATAGCATTTGGTGTTCACATGAATGTTATCTTTTTGTCTCTCATAACAATGCCCCCGATTTTCGTTCTCTTTTGTGGTTGTGATTTTGACTTGATGCTTCAGCTTTCAGCGAGAGCATGGAAAAGATGATGCGCAGACTCGTGGAGCCGAAATTGAGGAACAGAACCGGAGACCCCGCTCGCCGGTGGGACGGGGAAAAAACGGAAAAAAAAAAAGTAAGTGATTTGATCCGACCCAGGCTCGATCTGGGGACCTTCAGTGTGTTAGACTGACGTGATAACCAACTACACCATCGGACCGTTTTTTGTTGAATGGCGCTCCAAAGCATCATCTCAAGTATGTGACTGCCACAACTTTACCATGTTGAGGATGCCTCCCATCGACAACCAGAAGGAACCGAGGTCGGAGTGGTTATGTCTCCCTTCATGCCTGCCTCGGCCATTTTCCTTTCACTTCTTTCTGAGAGTGAATGTAGGTGAAAACTCGTCTTTCCAAACTGCAATTCAATTCTACTTCCATTTCCCCTTCCGCGACTGGTTTGTGGACTATTGCAGATTTTTGCACGATCTTGCGCAAGCAGTGCCCTACCGTTAAACACTTCATCATTTTAGACACCAGGATGTCCCGATATGCATCCTCTCAATTCCGGCGGCGGGCGCCCGTGTTGCGGTCCGGTCCTCCCTGCCGCTGAATGCATTATGCACTCGGCCCCCAGAACGTACTCTCTCCAGTCGATAGTCTCAAGATAACAAACTCATCAGAACCGGGACACAAACTCGTCAGTTTGTCCCAATAAGCATATCCGCACTGGGCATGACGCATACAAAGGCAAGCCATGCTTCCTCCACGAGAATGCAGGGGTATCGTCGTATGTTCGGCTCCATGGCGCAAAAGAAGACCGCCCGTTGGCCAGTCTGATCAAGAAATGATGCCGTGGGCTTGCATCCTCCATCCCACAAGAGGAACAAAGTGTTCATCGGATGTCTATTTGCACCATCCATCTCATAGCGGCGGGGTGTTAGCCAGATGCGATGGGTAGGCATGGCAAACAAAGAACGACAGCCTCCAGTACGTGAACATTTGCCTTGGCCCGCAACGCCACCTTCCGGATTCCCATTCTTCGCAAAGACCTTCCAGAACCACGCACATCTAGCCATGCCCTCGGGATCGGGCATTCCCCTTGGTCTCTTGCCCATCGAGGTCTAGGCGCTCTTCAGCTGTCAATAATCTGACGAGTTCTCCCATGGAAGCTGTCGATGGACCCAGCACTCCCGCCTCACCTCTTCCAGCTTCACAAATTCTGTCAACAGACTTCACACTTCTTTGTTCACCCTGCGCAGCCAAGCCACGTCTTTGTCCCCAAAGTTGCTCTGGCCACACGACCGAGTCTAGGCAACCGATTCTCCATCTTCCTCCCCCAAAAAGAAATGTCCCCAATACATACATGGCCCAGTTGACAAGTTGATCTTCATCAATAATTTTTCGGCAGGAAGCGGACGCTCTACGACCCAATCCCCGGTCTGCAGTTTACGAGAGTTTTTTTACGACAAGAATCCGAACTTCATTCATCCGAGACACCACTTAGGGCTACCAAACAACTCGGCGATACCCCGAACAGAGTAGAAGATCAGCCAGTTCCAAGTCTGCCACGCAGTGGTCAAATACCAGTCTACTCTCATCCAGGTGCTCGAACATGGAGGCACCTCCGCCTGGTCACTGGCGTCCGGCGGCCAGCGCTGCCGGGCCTGTCGACTATATCCTTGCCGGTATATCGACAACATTGGGAACCATTACACGGTTTATACGATCCGTTCGAAACGCGCATGCCGACCTTTCTTCAGTTACCCGAGAGCTTTCTGACATGCGCCTCTTACTCGAGCTGCTGCGTGACGAACACAGTATTCCTCTCTTATTGCAAGCGCAGGTACTGTCGCTTCTGGAGGATTGCGGTAATGTGCTCAGTCGGATAGAGGACATTCTGATGCAGTGTCGCGGCGCGGATGAATGGGTCTCTTCAGGAAGGGCAAAGATGGCGGAGCTTCGAGGGGATATCGAGACGTATCGGCGTGCGCTGGGACTGGTTCTTGATGTTGTGAACTACCATCAGTGAGTTTTGCCTAATCGCGTTCCTTGAACTCTTTTTCACCCAAGATACTCTCGAAACTGACATTTTATGTTAGGTCACCATTCAATTCCGACACCAGCGACTTAGAAACCTCCAAATCTCAGATAACGACCGAAGTAGACCGGTTACGCAGTCATACTGCGTTGACAGGACTCAACAACAGGGACACTTGGCTAGAACCATACATGAATGCCGTGATCAATTGCTTGGAGACCAGTGGTGCTGAATCCCCTGTGATCAAAGACGATGGCCCTCCCAAAGACCTGTAAGTCACATGAGACCTTTGCAATGTCATGAGAAGGCCCGCTAACAGCACCGAGAAACAGTGATTTACCATCAACACCCGATGTCGACGCCGTACAGAACGGCGTTAGATCTTTGAATCTCGAGCCACAACAACCGGCAACACCCCCTACCGCCCCATCACAGCAAGAAGTAAAACAGTCATCGCCAAAGTACGTCATAAACAGTGTCTACGAAACAGCGGGACCATGGTATCCCCCAGCCGGAGCCATAGCACTTCCCTTCTATAACGGCGGAGAGAACCCTGCATCGGTTGCTTCAAGTCCGAGGAGAGAACCCCAGCAAGTGTCCCCACCACTTCGGAATTCGCCTCTGGATCCCTCGAGACATGCCCCAACACCGGAGTCTCCTACATCCATACAATTCTCACAAAGGGCACAGTCACCCCCTTCTAGCCAACAAAGCTGGGACCAAGGTTCTCCATCCGCGAGATCCGAACCTTTCGAAGCAAGTTATGTACCACACCAGGACCTACGAGCTGACCGATGGTCCGAACCTCAGCCAATTCAGAATCCCGAACAATATGGGTTTACATCCACACCACAATCGCCACATCAAATGCTACGCGCTGCAACAGCTGGCTCTGTTGGAGCCTCTATATCGCCTGGTGAAAGCTCGCGAGGTTATTTCCCCAACCCCCAATCATCCGGGTCGTTGGGGTTAGGGACCTACCGCCTTGGTTACGATAGTGGGATCTTTTCATCTACGACCGCGCCGTCTATAGCTACAATTTCGACTGGCACATTGTCAGCAAGTACCTTATCCCCGGCTACTATACACGATTCCCGCTGGTCACCAACGTCCCAGTCCCAAAGCCAACAATGGCCAGCAAACACCACTCCTCTCAGTCCCCCCCTTCAATGGTCTCACATCAAGTCAGCGGGTCACGTAACCGCATACAAAAGCAGCACAGTAACTGTGCAATCACACCGAGCCGAGCTTGTGCCTGTACGACATCTTACCGACAAGGGCAAAGGCTCCGACGTCTTCCATATCGACTGTTCACCAACCGCCTCTTATTTGGCAACCAAGCATTCCAATAACACAGTTAAGATATGGGCGATTGCGAAGAACACAGTCCATAGCACTATTAAAATCAAATCGTACGTGCCGGCGCAGCCCCGTTCAAGAGAGTACTTCGTCCGGAGCCATTCAATTTTATCCGAAGGTCCTACGTCCCCTTGCTTTATAGGCATCACTACGCATTTCGGGTTGCATCTCGAGATCTACAACTTCACCAAGGGAGGATCCGGAAAGAAGGTGCAGGTTATTGACGAAGCGCACCGTTGGGCTGCCAGCCACAAACTCGACAATAGTTACGCCCCCCTTGTGATATACCGGCCCGGGGCTGACCGGATTGATCGGTACTTTCTATCACGCAACCCGAGTGCTAAGAAGCCCTTCTGGGAAGACGCAAGCAGCTGCATTGATCTGACAAGGGCTGATCTTCCCTTCCTCCCCAAGTACCCTGAGCTAGCCTTCTCCAACGACTCACCCTTCCTAATAGCCGCCGCAGGCCCCAGACCTGGCGATCCGCCCAGAGATATCAACTCAAACATTCTCCTTGTGGCCTGGCATCTTACTCCAGTCCAAGAAGCCAAACTCCAAGCGCGAAGTCCCGTTAACAGCGTCCATTCCCACATCCAAGAATCCGGCGATCCAAAACGACACAAACCCTACCGTTTCTGCGCCCCCGCTTACACACAACTACAAACTGCCCTGCCCTCCGTCCTCGTCTCCCACGGCAGCGTGACCGTCTCCGTCTGGATTCCCGCCAGCCACGTCAACATCCCGCTCCCCGGCGGCAAGTTCAGACAAACACGAGTCCCCACGCCCGAGCGCTTCGTCCTGGTGTGGGACATGCCCACCAACACGACCAGACTGATCCCCATCCCCAACGTGCAGGCGTGCGTGTCGCCAGACTGTCGGCTCGTGGCTTACTGCGATCCGGAGATGCAAAAGTTTGTCATTCTCGACGTGACGACGGCCGAGGAGGTGTGGAAGTGGCCGGATGCGGCGAAGGTGAGCGGGTTTGCGAGCTTTGGGCAGTTTGAGGCGATCAAGAAGATCATGGTGTTTGAGTTCAGTCCGGATGGGAAGTGGTTGAGTGTGGGCGATGCGAGTGGGGCGTTGGGGGTGTATGAGGTGAGGGAGGCGGGGACGAGGTTTGAGTTGTTGGATCAGAGCTCGTTGAAGGGAGTTTCGGAGCTTGGAGGGGGTGGTCCAAGGGGGAATGTTGCGGAGCTGATGTAGGACATTGTAGGTGGTGGGAAGTCTGGTAACGGTGGCACATTTGTTTAGCGTGTTTGCATGTAGTTTGCGATGTTGGATATATTATGATTGAGGAGGTAGAAATAAGGGGGCTTACATATTGTTATTGAATACAGCTATGCATACAATTTGATCTTCTGAATTTCAAATTGTTTAACCATTGTAAAGTTTGGGACCCAAGGAGGATTTATTCGCTCCTTGCTAGCATACAACCCGGCAGTTCCTGC
>RANY01000060.1:0-66432 GCA_009805235.1 Neurospora pannonica FGSC 7221 | reverse complement strand
GCGCGACCGGGGGGACCGGGGACCCGGGGGGGTGCCGGGGGAAGAGCTGAACAAAACGAAACATCAACCCCCCACATGCAATCAAAGATGTCAAATTACCCCTTCCACATACTACTTCATGGGTGGTTAAGATGGAGCAAAATTCCTGAATCTTATTCCCCCCGGAGATTTTGAGACGCTTGGCTATCCAATCTTAGCAATCGCCCAGAGATCACTCTGTGCAAGTGTCGATTTAGTTTATTCGTTCCTTTTCACGTCAACAAGGGCACGCGATACCTCTCACGCCTCTTGGTCACACCTCGAGCCCCCCGAACTCCAGAATCCTACCTTCTACCTATTGCTCATTATCGTCGTTCAAACTGAATGGTCAAAATTTGAAACTCCTCAGCCAATTAACCACCAAGACAGCTTCTTCACTCGCTGAGTGGTCCGGTTTAGCTACGCACTAAATACTAGCATCACATCACTATTCGCTGCTGATAATCATTCGGCTTGTCGTTGGAGGGAAGTGTGGGAGGCTTCCTCCGGTTCGAACAGGAACGGGACCTCATGAGATGAGATGCAAAATACCGGGCCTAGAACATGTTGAACTGGGTTTTTGGCCAACTGACGGCGAGGTTCACGATGGCGACGGCCAGTGAAGCACCAGGCTTCGGAACGGACCCCGAGGGCTAGTTAAATGCTAGGGGTCGAGAATAAACGAGCCAAAATATTATCAGCCAAAGGGATCACCAGATAGACACTGCGTCCGGAGTATGTACGGGGATGGACTCGGAGTGCGACGCTGTAAGGCAGTTCTGACTGCGGAGCGGGAATATTACTACTCCAGCCAATATCATGAGGCTATTCGGACGGGGTCTGCCGTCGTCGTCGTGGGAGTCTGCACTATCGTCCTTGCTGCTGCCGTCCTTGCTGCCGTCCGTTACACTTGTCAATCGTCCGTCTCGACGCATCTGCCGCTTTTGATATGGCGAAGGGGATAATATCAGACCATTACCCACAGCATAGTATGTCGCGTTTACGAACTGAATCTGTTCTAACAAGCAAGGTAGTTCCACTGCATAAGTGATCTTCAGGACTTGAAGGAGCATGGACGCCATGGATGACATGAAAGTCGATAAGGTAATCACCAGGTATGGGCATTAACAGAAAAAGAAGACCTGGGAGGTTACACCTTTCCATGTGAAAGTGTTGTACGCAGTCAATCTTAACATCATCATGCATCAACTTTGTCCTCTCTTTCTGAACAGCTACCTGTTTCGGGATATTTTCACCTTTGAGATTCGTGGGTAACTCAGAAAAGGGTCCAGAACATGAATGGTATGATCATAGAACGGGTAATTCGCACAAGTACTGGAACATGATAAATAAAGTGGTACAAGATTTGGGTCAACATCATCGTGCATTCGTTACCTTTACAAACTAATAGCCTCAAGAAACACTGGAATCAAGCATGGGAAGGTTCAACTCTATGACAGTGAGAAAGCAGGATATCAATTACAGATTGAAAAAGCTTGACTTGACAAGCGGTTGCACAAGATCTAGGTCAACATCATCGTACTTCCAACCTATTTTGCATTCACGGACAATGGAAGTAAGGAAGTTTAACCCCGTTACTTCAGTTTAGTCTTTCCGATGTTTTACAGCACCGGAGCTTGCACGTCCAAACTCCAAATTGCCCTGACATCAAAACCACCTGACCATCCGCAACCTCCCGTCCACCACCATCATCACTAGATGACTTTTCCTGGGGTAAATGATGTTCACTGCAATGCAGTGCGGCTACCCGTTCATCAACCATCCTCCACATCCCCAGACGCCAGATCACTCCGCAATCTGGGATGGAAGCTTGTTGAAAAAAAAAGCAAAATGTTCCATCCAGATGTGACTTTGCGCGAGATGTCTCGGGTAGCGACATCAGTTTTTGAGGAAGGACTGCATATGCATCGCGTTGCGCATCTATCATGAATCATGAGAGGTCGGTACAAGAGATGATCATCACGGTGGGCTCATCGTTTGTCTTGAGAACGCATTCCATAACGAGACTACCTAGTTTCGTGAGCAAAAACAGGCGTGAACTGAGACATAGGAGAACTATGGGGTGATGTGGCTTGGTGTTTTTTGCTTCTTTGCAACGAAGGTGTGCAACAGTCATGGAGGAGGCTCTCTCAGCTTAAACCGGGGGAAGGAAAACGATCTCGATACTTACCTCCAAGGTAGACATGGATAGGGGTTGAACAAATCTCCAACACAGCTCGGAGTTACAGAAATGTCGTCGGACCTGGGGCATTTTAACAAACGTGGGGAAAAGCGAGGGCCTCTTCCGTCCCGAGACATATTAGCGAAGGCGCGGATCGAGATCGCGGATGGTTCAGCTGATGGTCGGGACGAGACGAGTGAGCCATGGACGACCGGTGAGATAGGGTCATGGGGAATCGGACTCCCCGGTCGTTATGGGCTTGGTGCCGGGTTCCGGCGGGGTTTGAGGAAGGCGATGGTTGCTATGGGTGTTTGGAGGCAGCTGAAGTTCTCGACCATGATTAACAAGAGAATGAGGTTATTCAGCAGTTGACATAGGAAGGAAGAGGCGGTGCTGTGATGTTGTTGCGAGTTGAGAAGCTGCCTTGGGGTAATCAGACTGCGTTGTTGCGATTTGATGCTACACTAACATCTCATCACTACATGATGTCGTGGGGCTGTTAGTCAATCCCCTTTGCACTAACACTAACAGGCCCCATAACATGACATAATGGCGGCAGGCGAGATCAGCGCCCGATTCGGCAGCAACGATAAGGACACCTTATCAAAGACGCGAGCTGGCGGCATTGGCGTTTGGTTAGGAGCGACCGACGATGCGACGGCGGCGGGAAGCTTCCATCTTGCAACGGAAACCAACCCAACCCCAACCATTAAGGATTCGGACTTCCGAATTCCTAACCTCTTCTCTCAACTAATTGTACATGTGAGGGCACATTCATCACCAGCGGCATCATGCGCCGTCCAAGTCTAGCTCTCCTAGCTCTGAGCTCGCTGCCGTTTGGCAGTGCTCGACAGCCCAGCAGCTTCAGCATCCACCAAGATCTGCTGGCACATCCCCAGGTGCGTCTTAGCTTTGCGTGTGAACCAGCCTCCTTTAAATAAAAGTGATGCTGACGTCAATCCTCCATCTGCCCAGTTTGAAGTAATCTTTTCCGACAACTATATCTCCGAGGCCGACGCCTTTGCCCTCCTCGAAGCAGCCAACAAGGCACCCAAACCGACCCCCGCGAGCGACGGCGCGAACGATGGCTCGACACAAACCGATCTGACCAGCGAGATCCGCGAATCCGCGACCGCAAACGCAGACTCGGACAATGGCGACGATACCAACGATGGCACCTCGCAGCTTAGAGAGACATACGAGCTCATCGCCCACCCGCCTATGCGCTACCTCTGCTCGATCCCCATAATCGCCCCGCCGCCCGCCCTAAACAAGACCGCGACCGAGCTTGCCAAAGCCGAAGAAGCCCGCGAAGTGACTCGCGCCTACAACAAAGGATGGGAACTCATGCGCGGCCTGGAAAACGAATGCCTTCACTTCGTTAGCGGCTGGTGGAGCTACCAATACTGCTACGGCAAGTCCATCGTTCAATACCACGCCGTTCCCAACCCGAAAGGCGGCCCCCCTTTACGCGACAAGAACAGCCAGGAGTACATTCTCGGAACATCCTTGACGCCATCTTCCCAATCCCAAAAGGGGAAGCAGCTCGAAGTCCCCAATACCGAACAGAAACAGCTCTCTCCGCCGCCCAACACCGAGCTCCACGCCAAAGACAACCACCGCTACCTCGTCCAGCGACTAGACGGGGGCACCATTTGCGATCTTACGGGCCGTCCACGCACGATCGAGATTCAGTACCACTGCAACCCGGTCCTCTCTGGCGATAGAATCGGTTGGATCAAGGAAGTCACCACCTGCGCTTATCTAATGGTCATCCACACCCCGCGACTCTGCGCTGACGTTGCGTTCCTCCCGCCCAAGGAAACCAAGGCGCACCCGATTACTTGTCGGCAGGTCATCAGCTCCGACGAGGAAGCTCTGTCATTCAACCAGCCAAGGAAGAACACAATCGACTCATCAGCAGCAGCAGCCTCCGCCGCCGCCGCCGCCACTGCTCAAGACCAAAACCAGAAGCAGGGATCAACCGAAAAGCTATCATACCAAGGCCTAACAGTAGCCGGCATCCCCATTGGCGCGCGCCGCATCCTGCCCTCCACACACGTCCTCCCCCTCCCGCACCACCTTCAACAACAACGACAGGTAGAACAGCCATGGAACCTCCTCGAAGCGCTGACCAAAGCGGCGTTCAAAGCGGACGTTTTTGGTGATTATGACGATGACAACAACCACCAAGGGGCTGGCAAGGGAGGAGGAGCAGCGGGCAAGGGACATGGTGGCCGCCAGAAAGCAATGCAGAAAATGAGGATTTCCGAAAGGGATATCTATAAGCTGGAGCTGGATCAGCAGACTCTTGAGGCCATACGGGAGGAGATCAGAGCTGCGGGGTTGGATCCCGATAGGGATTTGGATAATGAGAGGGAGGGTCGGGGAGAGATGGTGTGGGAGTTTTATGCAGATGTTGATGGGGATGAGGAGGAGGGTGCTCCTGGGAATGAGTATGGATATGGTGAAGGAGGACAAGAGCAACAAGAGGAGGAAGGGGAGGAGAGAAAGCAGGGAAGTAACGGGGAGGGCAGAAGCGGGAGTGGGAACGAGGAGGGGAGTAAAGAGGAGTATTTTAGGGATGAGCTCTGATTTTATTCGACAAGAGGAGGAAGTCTGTATACTATAGGAGGAGGACGAATGCGCATGAAGAGGCAAAGTATTATTTGGAAGGGGAGATTCGAAAAAAAACAGCATTTGCCATCGTCATCCTGTAAGGACGACAGCCTCATTATGGATTATAGTAGTACTTTTTGGACGATGTCGCCCCAACTGAATGGGAATGTTCAGCCCTCCTTCGTGTAATGTTGCCCCTTCAACAGTTTTCCCGAGAGAACATTTGGCTATAGTCCATCATGGTTTCAAAGCGCTCTACCTTATTATTCCCCCTTCGCTGCTCCCTTACCTACATCCACACTCTCGCTTGCCTTTTGGTAGAACTTGGCGAGATCTCAGAACGCCTTGGTTGCCCCAAAGCGGAGACTCCCGCCTTACACTTCCATGGACCCCGTGCCAATTCCCCATGGCGGTTTTTCCTACGATATACTACGATATATAGCTTGTTTTCAGAGAAATAATGTTAAAACCTTTCTTTGCCTCTTTTGCTTCTTTCTTTCATGGTTGTTGTTCCTTGAAGAGGTGTAGATAAGCGAGGCCTTGCAAAGTCTTTGCCTTTCCAGCTTGGCCGTCAGGATTTCCATGTCCGTTTCCCCATGTTCATCCCCAATATCCATCCCCATATTATTCAGTGTCGTCGGATGAGTGAGATGGCAATAGTGGAAAGATAGCAATAGCGGAAGAGGGCGATAGTGAAAAATGATCCCACGGAGAAACTGGTGATGTAACGACTTGTTCATTGCCATCAGATTCATCATGTCCATCACGCCTTATCTTTTTGCTTTCACGCTTCTCTCGCTCGCTCGTGTAGTTCCATGTACGATCTCTGCTCCCTTTGCTTTTTCTTTGAGACGTCCACACCTGTCTTATGTCTCCCACTTCATCCGACTTTGTTTCACTCGGACACACAGCCTGAACCTGGAATTGAGGGCTAGATAGACTTGATAATCAGCTTGAATTTGACCTTGAGCAGTCTCAAAGAATCATATCCCACCATGCGCGTGCCATGATGCTACTAATGGCTTAGTTGGTGTATCCTTCGAATCAAGTTCAAACCTGAAGTCTGTCTCCGGCTTCTTGGATGCTGGTTTTGCACATCAACGTATCTGAATAGCCTGATATGCTTGTAGTGCGAGGAAACTTCTTTTGTTTGTTCCGTGGTGGTGTTGCTGGTATTTTACGATGACTTACTATGTGATGGATGTGATAAGCTCCTTTCCCAGTCGGTTGTATTGGCATATCAGATCCTATGTATGTCACAACGACGGATCAATTCCGCGCACCATCATCCTAACTCGATATCAGAGGGTCCAGCTCGCATACCATCGGCACCCCGAGATCCGGGAACCGCCCTCATGGTATCATTGTATCATGCCTACTCGTGGGGACCGGGGAAGCATTCCCGGAATTCCTGGCTTCGCGTGCCCACGTGGGATGAGCCACCCGTGGGATGAGCCACCCGTGAGAGGACCTATTCCCCACCCGGCCGACGAGCAGTTTACACACACTTGACCTGTCCCTTCACCCTGTTGTGTGATACCGAGACCTTGGAACCGCGTGCTCGCGTTATCATGGAAGATGATTCCGGGACCCGCTAGAATAGTAGAGCTAGACCTAGGTGAGTCTTCACCCCAGGCAGGAAGCAAAGCTAACCCACACTCTCCCGCCGTTCCGGTGCCCAAGTCCCCCATTTGGGACAGGTTACGGGGGTCACTTTGGTCGTCATGTGGGATAGTGATACCGAGACATTGGGACGTGATATCAAGGAAGCAGGTTCCGGATCCGCTGGGCCTCGCTAGAAAACTTGAAGCTAGACCTAGCTGAGACAACTCGCGAGTAAGTAGCTAGCCTTGCTAACCAAGTTCACCCACATGCTTCCCGGTCCCCCGGATTATGCCCACCGTAGATCCCGAGACACAGGTGAGACACCGAGAAGTAGGAAGGGTAGGGTGCGGGTGGGCTTGGGGAAGGCATGCCGTTTTCCCACTGTGGCGAGATGCTTCTCGCGATTTCTCGCGCGAGACTTTCCTTTCAAGGTAAGGTGAGGTCAGGTGAAGCCAGGTGAAGCCAGGTGAGCCGAGAAAGGTGTAGGTGAAATGGGCGAGAGGTGTAAGTGAATCGGAGACATCTCCGGTCGTGATGCACAACATTATTGATGGACCGTTGGTGGCTTTCATAACGTTCAACGGCTCAACCAACATCCGAAATATCGAGCAACTGCAGCTTGGACAGTTTGTGCTGAGCAGTGTGTACCTTGTTCAAGCAAAAAGGATGAAGGGAAAAAAGGTTATGAAAGACTGGAAGAGGGACTGGATTGGGGTGAGGTGCACAAGTGATCGACACCACCCATCCCATCTTGACACCCAAGAACCATGCTTACACACCTGTGTTTGAGCTCTGGGCAGGGCTGTCTGCATGAGATGTTCACCTTGGTTCCTTGGTCATCCCTTGGTAGAATGTGTAATACAGGATATACGAAGAAGATCTTCTCTGGGATCAGAGATTGGGCCTGACAGTCTTTGCCTGAAGCGCTTCTTGGTAAGAGGGATTGTCTGGTTGAGGGCATGTTTCTGGTAGGTAGCAGTCGGAGCCTTTTTGGTAGAAGGAGTGTAGTGTAGAAGGGTGGAAAATGAGATTGGCAGTTCATGCTGCTTCTGGTGCTCTGGAAGAACAGGAACCTGGACAGATGATGAACAAGATGAACAAGAGATCTTGCATGAGTAGCGTAGGTGTCGGTGCCCGCGTTGGTGCCTTGTCGGTTGGGCGGCCATAAGATGGAAGCGTAGTACGGATTTTCCGGTTCCTGTCCGTCAATCATCACCATGGTGGTACTGGTAGTAGTAGTCGATATGCCGGTATTGGGATCACTTGTCCAGTGACGAGCAACTGGTAACGGAGGGGGTATGTCATTGTCGTGTGGAAATAGTGGCGCCGTGCCTCGGAAATACCGGTAATGTGACATTAACCCTCCCTCCTTCTCGAATTCTGATTCCCATTCCCGTCTCTTTTCTTATGAGTCTGGCAATGACGCATGTAGGGTTCAGTGAGGACAAGATCCAGGGTCTCTCGCTGACGTATATCGAAGTTGAAAATCTTGGCAAACGTGGGATTTAAAGAGAGACAAAAGACAAAAGTGCGGTGGGAAAGGGAAGAAAGTCGAGAGAGGTCGAGTGTCGTTATAATGTCATGTTGCGTCATGGCAAAGGGGAAATGATGGTGAAGAGCAGAAAGACGGTGTCCAGATTGCACGAGGCTGTAAGACGGGCGGGCCGCTTCCGATTGGCCGCGGATCGTTATGAAAGGACCTGTTTGTCGGAAGCGATGATCAACAGGAGATGGGCGGTGGGTGTTGGTTGACTTGTTGGAGAAGAATGAAGGAGATGGACATGTCCAATATTATGGCACTGCCAGACAGCTGTCGTCAGCGGGCATTAGGCCTAGAACTGCTAAACAAACCCACAAAACCTTATTTTGACGACAAGGGTTAGGGGCCCGCCCTCATCCACCCGAGTGCCATTTCAGTGGGCTCCTTACAGGGTAATTACAAGGTACTTACAGTGGTCCGCAGGGGCATTCTTGGTTGATCGGCCAGGAACTTGCCCAAAGCTGTCGCACCTCGCTCATGTCACTTTCCCCTGAGAATGTCTCCCGCTCTTTCCCGCCGTGCGTGCAGTCCCGTCGTTTGCGAGTCTGGGCATCCGTCATATCGACTGATTCTGGGTGCTGGTTGGTCAATTGGAAACGAGGATGCGACAGACTGGGAAGGGTCCATGTTCTACTCTTTCTGTCACTTTCCGTTGTCCAGTCTTCCTCTTTCCTCTTTCTCTCTCTGACACTTGACAAAGGAGTCGAGGCCGGACCTGTCTCGAGATTCCTTCATTCTTCTTCCACTCACCAGACCAGGTCATCACCACCTACACCCTTGCTCTTTACGTGATTTCATCATCCATCAATCCCCGTTCCTTCCACTCTTCACCTTCCATCATGTTCCCTTTCCGAAATGACGGGAGTCCTAGAGTCCACACATCACAACACCGGCTGCCATACCCGGCCCGGGTAGTCTCGATTGGTCCGCGCGTCTCTCTCGCTCCGTCTTGTCTCTGCCAGTCTTCCACCTGCGATGACGGACATCGACGGTACCTGCCCAGTTACCCTCCACTCCCACTTCCGCTTACAAGCGATGATGAACACCAATAGTAAGGCGAGGGATGGACACCAAACCTCTGGCCAACGATGGATCTCTTGCGGCATGCGGCTCCCTCCTCAGCCCTGCAATTGCTCTCTGCCAGGCTGCATTAGGTAGTGGCTTGGGTCTGCCCTGGGAATGGGATCCCGCCCGTTCCGCTCTTCCGGGGTAAAAGAAAGGTGGACTGGGTGGAGAGCATGTCACTGGCACCTCACTGGGTAGAGTCAACAACATGATGTCCGTGTGGATGGGAGCACATGAAAGATGTCGAGGCAACTTGGCAATCCTGGGTTGCGTCAGTTGTCTTTTCGGCGCAGTTATCAATGCACGCCATCTCGCCCAAGAACACCTCTTACTTGTCTATTCATCCTATCATTACATCGACATTCAGTGTCCATTCAACCCATACACCACACCACCATACCACACTACCACAGCTGATGGATCTGTCGCATCAAGAGGACCAAAGAGGAAGCTCCAGCCCCGAGGCACGAATAGTCCGCCTAAAGACTGAACCAGGCACAAGCACCAGACAGAGCCCTCGCCCTTCCTCAAGTTCCAATGCCACCACTGCTAGGTCTTCGAACAGACCCGTCCAGCCTCCCAAGGTTTGTGACAAGTGTCGACTAAGAAGTGAGTCTTGTCCACATTTCCAGATCCGATTCCACCTACCCTGAGCACATGGCGTGATATTCGATGACCCATTCTGTCGGTGTCGATGTGATGTGTCGATCCCTGTCAGTCATAGGACCCTGATTGTCAGATTCGGAGAATAAGCACAAAAGGCTAACCTTGCTTCGCTTGCTTACAGGAATCAGATGCGATTACCAGTCACCTTGTCAACCTTGCATAGACGCAAAACTCCAATGCACCAGAAACCATGTGCCGCGCAAGAGAGGGCCTAGACCTGGCCGTGGCCGTCTTATCAACAGACTGAGGGAACGCGAGGCCGGCAAGAAGGAAGAACAGCGTCCAAGCAGTTCTGGAGAGTGAGTGCCCCCTATTTTCAGTGTCAAAACGCAGTGCTGACCAAACCCAGTCCGGAGGTAAGCGACGGAGCCCGGTCAAACAATACCGACATCTTCCCGCAAAACGCTTCCGTCTCTACAACCTGGGCCTCCGACGTGAGCATAGCCCCCGAAACAACCGGGCTCTTTGCCAACGAACAAATCTTCCCTTCAAGAGGCGCATTTCTCTACCTTATTCCCAAATGTGTAGAACTCTTCTATCAACACCTGTATCCCGTCATGCCCGTCCTGTACATGCCGGAAATCCAACGAATGGACCCGCGAACCTGCGATCTCCCCGAAAAGAACCTCTTGTTTTCCCTTTCGGCTCTCACCTGTTTCCGCATGTCGGGCCACAGCCTCGGGGCTGAAGACAGTCCCGAATTCTGGGACCAGGCAGGCCGTTTCCTGCTCAACGACTGCTTAGATGTTAGGAAGCAATATGACTTATATGAGAACATTTCGTTGAATACGGTCGTCTCGTCCATGTTTCTGGCCTCTTCTTTCTTCGAGACTAACCAGAGCACCAAGGCTTGGGTGTACCTGAGAGAGGCCCTGACCTTTGCGCAGGAACTCGGCTTGGAGGATGAGTCGACATATGCGGGGTTGAGTCCCGAGGAGGCTCTATGTCGGCAGCGGGTGTTTTGGCTGTTGTATGTTATGGAACGGTAAGTCTCCATTATCCTCTTCTTCAGCTCTGCAATGAAACGCATTCTAACAAAAGCAGGTCATTCGCAATTCTCCGCAACAAGCCACTCATGCTGCGCCGGACACCCAAACTTCCCATGACCCTTCACGTTTACGAATCCCGCGGCATCCACACCGGTTTTCTACAACTTCTCGGCATCTACATTCCCCTTCGTGACTCCATCATCGAAGCCTGGACCTATGGTTCCCACCCCGCCGTCGACGTCAATACCTACCTCGCCCTGCAGAACCAACTTGCTCGACCAGCTGGCAGTTCAGGCGGTTTGTCTATCCCACACCCACTTCTTCCTCCCTCTCCCACCGTCGCCGTATCCTCCGTACAGATTCCGGTCACCCAGGCTTGCGGCTTCTCCGACCTCTCGCTCTCATCCTCATCGTTGTCTTCTTCGCCTACCGACCCTGTGGCTCCAGTGGCGGAACCAACACCCTCTCAGACTGCAGAGCTTTTGGTGACCCAACAGTGGCTTAGGCTGATTATCTGGCTCTCCTCTTTGCGGCAGGGGTATCTGTCATGGGCTGCGGAGAATGAGAGTATGCACTTCGCGTTTCCCTTGACGATTGCTAGGCAAACTGCTTTGGTTTTGCGATCTCTCATGCAAATCGGGGGCTTGGAGGCGGATGGTATGGCAGCGCTGGAGGTCAACGGGATAGGCATCTTTGAAAAGATCTTTGAGATTGGCGCTTGGTGTATGAACGTGTTGGATTCGTACGACAAAGCCTCTTTGGAGGGGCAATTTCTTTCCTTACCCAATTTCGGTCGAAAACACAGCGCATGCTCTGGAAAGGGCAAGCAGGCTGCCAGGTCAGCAACCAACTCCCCAGCCGAACAGACCATGGACTACGAGGAGGAAGATGATGTCGATCTGCTCGATGTTTTCATGAGGGCACTCAGCGCGACGCCGACTAGTAGGAAACAATTCGCTGAGCCCCTTTACATGTGGGCGACGACGAGACCGGGGGGCATGCGGATCGGGTCAAGCTCAGGGTTGCATCCAGACACCGGTAGCGGTGCCGGTGCCTTTGGTATAGCACAAACGCAGCCAGGTCTGGCCGGGCGAATACCGGGACTGGGGCCGGACCAAGGGCTAGGCCTAGGTCAAGCGTCTGGGATAGGCGCGGCGCAAGGACACAATGCGAGTTCGTTGATGCACCAGCAGCAACAAATGCAGCAGCAGCAGCCTGGAATATGGAGTGCTGCTTCCGCACATGCTCATGGTCAAGCGCCGCTTGCAGGATCGGCTACCAGCAGCGGACCCGGACCCGGAGGCGGACAAGGTCAGGGGATGGGAGATGTCGTCATGGGAGATCAACCATCTCATCAAGGGCAAGGGTTTAACATCGATCCAAGGCTTGGTGCAGGTTCCAACGCGCCTGGAGGATTGCAACATGCGAGTTTTGCCCGCCAACCCCTTCGTCCCAATGCACCACACCTGCCCAGTCCGCTCCCCTGTCACTTCGGCGGATCACCTACGAGCTTGTACAACGTCCCTGGCTGGAGTCCCATTGACCCTGGGGGCCTTACGAGAGCGAGGAGTCGCACGATGGGCATGGGGCAGCTGAAGGGGTTGATGGCTATGGTCCAAGGAGGACCAGGCACGCCGGGGTCTTCCGGGCCTAGTACCTCCCAAGCAGGAAGTTGACAATGATGGCGGTGGCAGTTGAAAAGGTGTTAGTTCTCATTTGCTTTGTTTCTTTGCGTTTCACGGAATATCTATGGCGTGCCGTGGGTGAATGGATACATGTTGGGAGACGGGAGGACATTTGCTTTATCACAGGTGGAAGGATCTTTGTAACAACACTCATTCGTTAGGTGCGTGGCGTTTGGTTTTTGTTTGTTTGAGAAAGGAACGAGAGTAGGAGTGGGGTGTATCATTACCAGAACCAGGACCGTGTATATGTGGTTGTAAGGTTACGGTTGCAAACATTGTACAGTAGGGGAAGTATACGATAAGGGAGAGTGTACGATATGGTGGACGATACGGTATCTCCTAGAGTCAATGGGTGAAGAACAGATAGAGACGGAACTCTGTTACAGCTCTAGATCGGAAAGACTGGATAGAGTGGAGGAGAAATCTCATAGAAGACGAGATCTGACAGCACAAGTCGAAGGATCTGACGGAGAAACATCACATAGAGGAGGAGATCAGAGATACACAACTTGTACCATACCTGTACCAATATGCAATTACTGGATTGTTTCTCCAACAAAGCACATCACGATCCAGTTGCAGTTCACCGAGAAAGATCCTTCGAATCAACTATAGAGTAGCAGTGTCGGATGATCCTGAGTTCTCCAAGCGTAGATCCTTTGCAACACGCTTCCGAACCAAATATCAATAAGTGTCCAATAGATCTTCGGCGCAGGATCTATATCGCACCTTGGGCAACGGGTTGAACGAATAAACCTCCCAGTATATACAGTCGTGTACGCGTTACTCGATTCAGATCAGACCCTTCGAAACGTCCGAAAGGTCTCATCAAACCCGGAATATGCCTTGTAATTGTACAAATACACAAAAGCAAAGCTTCGGTTGGGGTATTACCATCAAAAGAAGGTCTGGTAGTATAAATAAAAGGCATTTCAAACCGGTTGGATCTGTAAGTGATAGAACCGGAGGTGTCGGGTGTTGGACTAAATGGAAGGCGACGAAGAAGTATTCGGTTTATTAGTACCACTAATCGCTAGATGTCAAAGCGTGGCCAAGAATAGGTACGATGTGCAATGACTGTACTACCTATGGCTAATTTGGACTGAAGACAAGAAGTTGAAGAAGAAAAGGGAAGTCTCAAAAGGGGAGGCTCGATGGGGAGGACGGGGGTTTATACCCACGACCTTCTGAAGGTTCCAGAGCCAAGCCAGAACCAGACCCGTGAATGGAAGCCACCCGTGAATGAGACCCATGATGGCACATGACAGCCCAGTTGGTGCCAGCCGTGTGAGAGGATGAGTTAGACCCAACCAGGGTCATGTCTGGTTGGGGTCAAGACTCACCCCTCAGGTCGGACTTGACCAATTCAGACTTGGTGACGGCAAGTCCTGGTGGATGGACTTAGTCTCAGGCAAGTCCAAGTCAAGACCGACAAACGCATATAAGTCGGATTCGGGAGAGTCCTCCCACTTAGCTAGTTCTTAGTCGGATCATCAATCAATGTTGATCATCATCTGCCTTCATTTGCCAAGTCAGACTTATCGGTGCAACCTCTTACAAGCCGTCAGACTAAAGTTATCTGCAATGTGATAGCATAGAGATACGTACCGAATATATGAACTTCTTCCCTTCCATCCGATGTAGCTTAGCTTCCCGTCCTGTGTCCTTTTTCATCTGAACCTTGTAGAGCTTCATCCCATAATTCTACGTACGTGCTGTGATATAGACGGTTTGATAGGATACTAGAGGTACCTTTTGGCGTTTGCCTCTTTGCGCTTGAGCATGAGCATAAGTGTGAGAGTTGGCTACGGTACCTTACATAGAAAGAAGGGCGGAGCTATCCAAACAGATCGAACACCAACACGGTGTCAGGATCCGCCTCAAAAGACCGGAAGATCCCATCCAGATCTCCGCTGCTTCTCCCAAGAACGCAAGGGCGGCCATGGGCAGCATCTTGGAGGGCGTGATGCCGTGACTGTGCCGAGTTCCTGGAGAGACTGCCCTGCTGTGTCGGTGAGGTCCGTCGAGTTGCTCGGAAAAACAAACCACAAGTGTCGGGACTGAGTGTTGGATCAGTAGTTGTTAAAGACACAACAAAGGCTGCTTACATGCAGAAATGGAAAGCATCAGGAATTTTGTTGGGCTGGCTCATCGCCCGGCTTGCTGACATTAAAGTAGACTTCCTGGCTTCCATCTGAATCCTCACAGCCAAGTCCATCAGATAGATCCCCATGCCCATCAAGAAGATTGGTGGCGAGAAGTCCCCAACAAAAAAGAGATTCGGAGCCGAGGTAAGAAATATATGCAGTGATGCAGATAAATCTACATCGGACATATAATCCACGCTCCGGCTGCTTCATGTTGGCCTTCGATGTCCGTACTTAAGGTACATGGCATCCAATCGGTCCAGTCGGTCTCATGTACCTCAAGTCCGGGCCGTGAAAAGATGTTCCGCCCCTCTACCTACCTCTATTTTTTCCCCCGCCGTTGCTAATTTCTCCCTTCAACCCATCGCCCATTCCATCATTTCCTTTACCAACATAAAAACCCATTCCCAATCCATCCCAACTGAACTCAACCTGTTCCATCTGCACTCAACCTATTGCATCTCAACTCAACCCATCCCATCTCAAAGCAAACCATCCCAGCTAGTAGTACCCACGATCCCTACCTCCCTCCACCTTTCTCTACCTTTCTCTACCTCGTATCTTCCCACCTCAGACTCAGAGACTCTCCACTCCTCAACCAACCAACCAGCAACATGAAGTTCCCACTTCTCTCCCCCCCTCGGCCTCGCCCTCGCCGCTTTCCTCAACCTCAACACCAGCTCCAGCCTCGTTTTCGCCGCCGCCCTGCCCGTCACCCGGACAGTCGCGGTCCAAGCCGATAAAAAAACCTGACATCTGGGATGCCACTCCGCTCTGTGCCTCTTGGGGCCTCGAAATTGGCATCAACGATCTCCACAATCCAAATGTGACCTTGTGCGGAGGTCGAGACCCCAACGAGGACCCTCCTTTTGTACTTGGCTCGGGGTGGGACTGGCCATGTCTGTGTAAGGCTCGAGGCGGCAAAGGGACCGCCATCAAGTCTGCCGGGATTATCTTCTTCTTCTTCTTGAATTGCGGCGTCGCTGGTACTTTTGGTGCGTCTTTCCTATTTTTTTTTTCGCGTTTGTTGATTTTGTCGTTCGTTCTCGTTCGTACAAGGGAACACTAACGAGATTCATTTGGGACTGGATAGACAAAGTCTTCCCGGCAATCGAGAAGTTTTGCGAGCAATTTGAGAAAGCCTAGACGAGGCCTCTTGTGTGCTGCTCCAGTTCTCATCTGTTTGTGATGATACATGCCAACACCTGTCAGATCCTTGGGATTCCATCTTGTCTCGGGTCTTCCATACTATGCGTCACATGTGCATTGCATACCTACCTTATTCAATGAACCTCTTCCCTTCCATCCTATGAGGCTTCGCTTCTTCATCCTTCGGGTCTTATATTATCTCCGTCTGAACCTTTTGGAGCGTTAGCCAATGATTCTACGTGCGTGGTACTGTTGAGATTCACCAGATGAATATATGGGCAATTGCAAGATATGAAACAACATGGAAACAGGGGTCGATTTGTAAGAGAAAACGGAATGCAACGATGTTAGAAATCGTCAGCCACAACCCGTCAGACACAATGGCCGACAGGTGTGGCTAAAACTATATATATGATTAGTCGTACACGATTAATATGATACCTCATGATCAACGCACTAGCTCTCCTTCCTGGATCTCCTTTGTGCGCCCGGCCTCGTCGAATGCGATGGTCGTGGCCGCCGGCACGAATCCGTAGGTCATTTGTCCTTCTTCCTTCACACGGCGAAAATGTCTCTCTAGTTTGGTGGCAGAGGCGTTGGTGTTGCATTGGGCTAGGGCGCTGGAGAAGCCCTGCGCCAGAATATCTGGCTGCTCCGCCGTAGTTGGGCCCGTGGGATGATCGCATTCGCGAGCTCCAAAGGACTCATCGAGACCGGGCGCCCCAGCCCCCACCACCCCCAACAAAGCACGACAACGCCAACCTGGCCAAGAAGGCCCACCAGAGCGGCAACAACAAGAAATGGAATATGCGCCACATTCCAAACAACTGTTCTTGAACTTGTGGTTTCGAGACACGCTGCGTTTTTATGTAGCTCCCAAGGTCTTCGGGAAGGTCGGCGGCTGAGATAACTGACAAACGCAGAGCCAGCTCGTTGTGCATATTCAGGACCCATGGGTGAGCTGTAGGATAGGTAGCAGGGCGGCATTGAAGTGAGTTGCCGGATTCCTCGATGGTCGGTAGTACGGGAATACAGGTACGAGAAAAAGGGGCGATGCCCCAAGTCGTTCTCGTCGGCACCAAGCAACCATGTCATACTGCTAGGATAGTAAGTCGCGCCGTAGTAGGTGTTGAACATTCTCTACAATATAGTTAGTAATCCGTCGTCTAATATCAAATGACATTAAGCGATATCAATGAGACTTAATCTCGTTGAGAATATATAAAATGCGTTCTCAAGAGATATAAAAGAGAAGAAGAGCCCAATCATCATAGAGGTGGGATTGAAGACCTTATATATAATGGCAGCAGATAGGATAGAATATTGACATTTACTGGAGAATGGCCGTTTCGTACGAGACGACTGAGTTAAAAGCTCGAGCCTCTCATTATAGGGGAGGGAATGGAGGAAAGGTCGGTTTGGAGGTAGAGGGAGTTACATCATGCTGACTCCGTTAACAAAGGGAAACAGGTAGTCCTCGCTGCGAAATGTGTTAGCCAGTTTCCTCTTCATAAACCCTTCATGCGCGGGCTGAATTGACAAGAATGTTGGCCACATACGCTACATTCAGGGTCTTGCCCCTTTCATATCGTGTGGAGCTACCCGTAATATTCAATCTGTACGAGACGATTGAAGGGGCGAGGGAGCATTGCCGGGTAATATATCTACCCTTGCACCCGGTGGGCGACTTGAACGTGGTTTTCACGCCGATTGAATGGCCGTTCGGTCCCCGATTAACGGTGATATTAATCGAGAACAGGTTGGAAGGTACGTCGGTGGGGAGTTCCGAAGAAAAATCGTAGTCTTTGCCCGCTGAGACTGAGCAAGTTGAGGACCATCCGAAGCCCTACGCAATGTCAGTTGTCCATGATTGCGAGAAACCACCATTCTGGAATGAAACTTACCGGAACAACCACAATACAGTCATCACAAACTTCCTGGGCGAACCGGATGGGCTCTCGCGCCAACATGTCACGGTAGGCCGTCATGGCCGGGTATGCGAGGGAGAATCTGGTCCCGAACAATGTGGACATGACGTTGGGAATAATGTGAAGGTCTGTGGTCCCATTGAAGGGAATTGTTACGCCCCCTTGGTACATGGAGCGACTCCATAAGAATGGAAGGATCAGATTTGCGGCCGTGAAAACGATTGTCACTGCGGCGGTGCCGACGATGTTGTCGAGCGTCGGCAGGAATGCTGGGTGCTCATCGAGCGGCCTCATGTGGTCCCAGAGGACCGCAAACTGCTCAACGCCGTAGCCTAGAAAGCAGAGGACATCTGTCAGATCAGGGACTTGTGAGTTGATGCGACTAGAATTGTGGACGTACACAAGACATTGATGAACATGGGCAGAACGACTCAAAGAGGCATTCGCCTCCAAAAGCCAGTGCGCTAGTGGGAGTCGCTGGAGTCCATCTTTGTGGTCAGAACGAAAGGTCGCAGTGGAGATCAAAGAGGGCAAACTGGTATGCTTTCGTCAGATTCTGTCTGTACTTGTCTACTCCTCATGTCATGTTTACTTACCTTGTCGGATAGGGCATGCACTGCCCTGGCACAGCGTATAGCAGCAGAAGCACGCGCCCGAAAAAACCTCTGGTCCGCCCGTGACGCACTTCAGGAACGGCCCGGTGTTCTGGAATCCGCGGCATTTCCGACAATCACCCTGCTCGAGGTTTTGGGTGAACAGATAGTACGCGATCCCAATGTACTGTTCGCGGCGTTTCCAATTCGGTACCCAGTACTGGAAGGTGTTCTGGTGGACAACATGGACACAGACGAGGTGGCAGAAAAATCCGAACTGGAGCTTGGGGCTAAAGGTCGCAGAAGACGAAGGGTACTCGCATCAAGATGGAAATGGAGGTCGACAGCGGTCTTTCTGTCCGGCCAGGTCCCTAGGTGGATCCTTTCCAGGTGTGCGCCCCAAGTTGCCGTTCAGATGAGACTTCGATGGTTCCTTCCTCGTACCAGCTGAAGATTCATATACGAACGGCAACCACAAATCTCCATCCCCATTATTTAGGCCACCGGCTCCGAGGTTCCTGCATTCTCTTTTTTCCTTCTCGGGATTTTCCGTTCAATCCCGCTAAAGGCATTTAGACGTTACCAAGGACAAAACACCCAAGTGGAAAGAAGCCCGCCTCCGGAGCTACAAGTCTTTGACTCCCGCCGGTCCCGAGTGTTGCGTTGAGTGGGGAACTCAGGAGGGAAATCGTCACTCCTCTTCAGACTGGCGGTCTCGGCTTCTTCCAAGTTTCCTGCTCAGCGCAGAATTCGGGAAGGTGGACTAGAGGTTTGTGCCTGGTCTGTGGTTAATCGAGAGATCCTTCTCGATCCAAGGCAATTCGATTGTGCAATGGCGTGCTTTGATGGTGTCCCGGTTTGGAGCCGTGTCTCATCATGTTCGGGGACGTCCAGTGTGTTGCTGAGGTCCGGTGACGGGCCAGGCGATTTGCGCTCCGAGAACCCAGGTTCATCTCAGAAGCGTATCTGAAGAAGATAAAGGGGACAGAGTGAGGTCAAATGAGGAGAGTTGCAAGATTGTTCGTGGAAGATGTGTATCAAAATTGTTAGGGCATACCTTAGTCATTGATGCACGATTGCATGATGACCTTCCTCCTCTCCACCACCGGGCCTCCGGCCCGGAGAATATCAGTCGAATCTCCGAGTCAACTGAAGCACTCCATGCATGAAGATATTGATGCTGTCGGTGAACGGACTGCACATATGCATGCAAGTTACGCCATGGGGGCATAAACTGTTCCATGACTTTTTCCTGGTCTTTTAAATACCTCCGCGGGTGCACATGTGTCATCTCCCGGAGTTGTTCCTTCAAGTGCCATCAGTTGTCTCTCAAATCAATCTTCTTCTTCACGATATCTGCTCGGCAAGGTCCCTGAGAAACTATATTTCCATGCTCTCAATAACAGCAAAAGATCTTCTAACCTAGTGTCTCGAACGACTAGGTCAACTTCCAAGGCCAAGGTTTACGCGGCTCCAATTATCAAGTTCCGTCATCAACAGACAAGCAACCTGACCCAAAGTCTCATCACACCCACTTGCAAAGTCATCAAGTATGCAGCCTGCAACTTCCCCTCCCGCCCTTGATTCCATCTACCATGCCATTTCCATCGAGACTAATACATCAATCCAGAACAGCAAGATCGATACTATCGCGAACGAAACCGTCACAATCGAGACCAATACCATCCAAACCGCAATATTCAAACAACTGAGACCTGAAAAAGAAAGAAAGAAAGGACAACATTTTTTGGGCCCAAATACCAGAACAATGGAGGTGCTTCTTCTCTTGGCTCAAGATGTCACTCACAGCCACAACATAGAACAGCACCAGACCAGCGAGGGTCGTCAGCCCCGAATTGGGGAGCACACCACTACCGACGCAGAACGTGGCACCAAGACCTCCAAGTCGGAGTCTGGCACAACAAAAACAGAGGAGCACAACCACACGTTCAACAACGACGCTCGCAACCAACATCAGCTCCAACAGCCAACACTTGATCACAACGAGGAGCCCAAGCAGCATACCTCCATCAACACACCAGCAACACACAAGAACATCCCCACTTCCACTCCCACCCCCCGTCCGAACTACACCTACAAAATCCACTACCACGCCTCCTGCTCCAAAACCGGCGCCTGGTACCACATCATCCGCACCGGCCCCACTTACCTCCTCGCCTTTACAAAATCCAAGAGCGAAGTCCAAGACTTTCACGCGAGTTGGTTCGAGCATTGGTGGGAAGTATGCCTTGAGAGGGCCGAGTTTGGCGAGTTCAAGCGGCGGTCAAGGCGGTGGTGGGCGCGGAATGCAACGAAACAAAAGTTTGCGGACGGGAACCCAAAAGGAGGGCTGGAGTGGAGGGAGTGGGAGAGGATCTGCATGGGAAAGCACGGTGGGATGGGACAGGAGTGGTTGCGGGAGGAGGCGAGGAGGAAGAAGTATTGGGAGAGGGGGGTGGGGGAGGAGTGGGGTTTGGGGATGTGGATAGGTATCGGGATGAGGATGGGGATGGGGATGGGGATGTGAGGATGCCGATAAGGAGGAGGAGGGTGTGGAGGGTTAGGAGGGTGGGTTGTGGGAATTCGAAGGTGAGGGTGGTGAGGATGGTGAGATGATGGGGGAGATGAGTGCTGGGGTTTGAACGGGAACTGGTACTCCTTTTTGGGGCAACAACAATGGTTTGAGAACAATTCAGTTGAAAATTGAACGCCAAGTCTTTGAAGTGTCCAGTCGTCGCTCTTGCATCTCGCAAATGTGTTAAGGTATGCCTCGTCGATGTCGTGTTGACCATGAGGTGGAAGGCTATGGTTGAGGTCAACAAGCCGATGGCAAGAGTGTGAGAACCTTGATGGCCATTTCCCTATCGATAAGGGCCGATAAGATAAGGCATGCCTGACATCAACAAGGCAGCATCATTGCTCCCAGTCGCGCAACCCGCAGAGCAGCTCACTACAAAACCTGTGAGTGTCTAACAGAGACGGATTTACGTCTGGAATGCTATGTGAAGTTATTTCCATACCTTATTCTTCTTCAAAATGAACAATATGGCTGTCTTGCCAAGGTACTCTGTACATTCATGTATCCCGCCCGTCATCTCGGTATGCCCCGGCCAACTTGATCTGTGCTTCCATTTCCGTGGCTACGTCTTTGTCCTCGGGGTTTAGAAGGGTAGGTGAAGAGGAAGGGGGTATGGTTTTACCGCAGCGTGTAAGACCGGCTCCGCCACAAATCAAAGTCCATTGCATCAACTCGTCCCTTATCACACTTCCATCTGTTCCTCACCTTCACAATTTGTAGTTCTTCTGACAAGATCTCTCTGAGGGCTCTATGCCGCCGAGCCGCTGACGTGCCGCTCCAGATGCTGGAAATCTTATCAACCGCATAGGCGATTGGAACTTGCTCTCCTGGTGGAAGCGACTTGACATGTTCCAGCATCTTGTTAACCCTCTCCTGGCGGCCAGCCGCAATCTTCTGGTGGGCAGCCGCAATCTTCTTTTTGGCTTCCTTTTGCCTTCGTTCCTCTTCCCATCTCTTTTCCGCACATTCCTGGCAGGACGAAGTATACGTGGCCCATACGGTCCCTCGGTCCTCGGATACTAACTCGTGTGCTGTGGGGTTGACGTTGCAGATCTCGCAAATGGGTTTAGGTTCTCTTCCAATGCCATCATCATCATCACAATCGCAGCCTTCCCTGTCGTCATCGGTGCAGCGGAAGCCCAAGTTGTAACTGTCGCAGTAGGTGCGGCATACTGCGCTGGCGTGGAATGGTCTGGCGAAGATCTTGGGGCTGAGTGAGACTGTCAGAGTATGGGATCTGTCTTGCTGGCTTCTATTGGCAAAGGTAGCTGACGATTTTCCCTTGCTTTGGAAAAGAAGACCGCATCGCGCAATGGCTGTCAAGCTACTTCTGGCGCCTGTTCTGAGCGGCCTAGTCGTTGAGATGCCGGGAGCCGCTCGGAGGAGGAGAGCCGTTGTCGGCATTTTGCTGTGCTTTCGGATACTGGGAGGAGGTCGGCTGGCTGGAAAGGGCGGGGCGGAAAGCTCGAGATCAGGATCCTACTCGTGCTTGATGCTTGCGCTACAGTCAGCTCGATGTATGGGCAGAGATGAGATCGCATCGCTAAACACTAAGTGGGTTGGAGCGGTTATACGAAAGGGGCCAAACGAACTCACTGAAATGGACGATGGCGGGAAGATGCGAAGTGTGTTGCAAATTGGCCCCAACAGAACCCAAATGGTTGATGGGTGGAAGGCAAATGAGACCATGCAGATGGCACAGAGGATCGTGGTGAGAGGAAGAGAGGAGAAGAGAGAGGGGAAGGGTTTGTACCCGGCTCGTCGCCGACCAAGTGAAGTTACATTACAGTCAACCACTCAAAAAGGTTTCCCGCCTTTGCCGCGTCAACAGTTGACAACAGCCACGCGCTTATCACGTAGTGTAGCAGCACAGGCGACCCTATCTTATCGGGCCTTATCGCCGACGGTGGCCATCAAGGTTCTCTTTGTTTCTGTGAAGGAATCACGAGAAGACATCAATTACTTGATTAAAGCGAATAACCGCAGACATTACACATTCATTACCAAATACCCGAAACCGCCGTCACCAAGTCCAATGCTTCCCAAGCCTGCATTATGTCCATCGACGTTTCTTCCTCCTCGTCCACTTTATCAGACGGTAGCATTAACCTCGCAACAGAACTTCTGGAAAGCGGGGAGGGCCACGTCTGCAAGTCACAAAACAATTTCGTTAGCATCCAATTCCAGAGAATGAAAAGAAATACGTACTATTAGCAACATCCTCCCCACACGCCGCCACCACACAGGCATCGCCAGCTTGGATGATAGCCGAAAAGTTCACCGGCGTGCACCAGCATTTGTAGTCGGGAGGGATAGTCGAGCAGGTGGTGGATGCGTCGGCGGAGCCGACAATGCAGGACACGGCGCACTCGGGGATCGTGGAGAAGTCGGGGACTTACGGTTTGCAGGAATCGAGGGCGCCGACGAGGCCGGAGGCGAAGGCGACCATGGCAAGGAGGAACTTCATTTTGGCTGGACTCTGGAGTGGTACTTTGTGGGATAAGGTGGTGGTTGGTTGATTAGGAGGAAAAGCTAACTACTACGGGAAAGTCCAAGTATTTATACCTTCCCTAGTCTACTATGCGCACAGGGCACCTTCCCAGGTTCTTGGATATGAGAAGAGAAAGCAGGATGTTGTGCCCTTTTAATTCCGGGCAGTGAGGAGAGTCTGGGGAACACGTGCTGTCCCTCCTCCAGTCAAGCCGCCTCTGAGCGCCTCCCCCATCCCCAGCAATTTCCAACTTAACAACCGCCTCCACCAAGTTCCAAGTTTGCGTTATGTTCGTCGACCTTGCTTCCTCCAACAGCTATCCACAGCAGATAACCCATTTCGTCCTAGGGTTTGAACGCCCAGAAGTCTTGATAGCTCTCCATCGTCTTATCCAAAGGCCCCAGCGTAGCTACCAGGCTCGGTAGGTAGACTGGTAAGGAGACGCAAATGCAAGAAACCCACTTTAGGAGGCATTAACCTTCCAACAGAACTCTTCAGCAGCAGGGAGAACTTGATCTGTAAGTTACAAACAATTTCGTTAGCATCCGTACGCATTTCCAGAGAATGAAACAAAGAGAACAAGACACCAAGGAAATACGTACTAATAGCAACATCACTCCCGCACTTCTGAACCACGCACGCCGTCCCAGCTTGGACTATAACCGACTCGTTGTCCGGCGTGCACCAACATTTATAGTCGGTAGCCGAGCAGCTGGTGGCGGAGGCGACGGCGTTGTAAATGCAGGGCAGGGCGCACTCGGGGATTTTGGAGAGGTCTTGGGCGGCGACGAGACCGGAGGCGAGGGTGATGACGGTGAGGAGGAACTTCATTTTGGTGGTGGTTTGGCGTGGAGAGGGTGAAGAGGTGGTGAACTAGTTAGAAGGTGTGGTAGAGGCTGTGGAAGAAGCGTTGTGGACGAGGACCTTGGTGCTTGAAGTTGGGGAGAGGAAGCAGGAATGTTGTGCCCTTTTAACTTTTTTTCTTGATGGCAGTCTGATTCCTGCGGGCATTGCCGGTCTGCCGGGTCCGGGCGGCCATTGTGTCCGGGCGGTCATTGTGTCCGGGCGGTCATTGTGTCCGGGCGGTCATTGTGTCCGGGCGGCCATTGTGTCCGAGGCCCGGGCCATGCTAAGAACTCCGCCCTCGTGATGTGCAGTGGGGAGAGTCTCGGGAAGTTGTCCCGAGTTTGAAGGTTCGTGCTTGAAGTGGTAGACACGATGGGAAGATCCGTGGAAGATCATGCGAAGGAGTCCTTCACTTCAAAGCGCCATGTACACAGTACACACCGACATTTTTTCCACGTACCCCGGATTAAGTACTGGCCAATGAGATTCTTCCTCTTACAAGATCTCGGTCTGCTAGATAATTGAGGAGAAACTCCCAAGACGTTGATCCTCACGAGGTATCTTCTTGAGAAAAGGTCAACCTTCGGGCCATCTCAACATCCGGATAACTCCGTCAAACAGGAAATGAGAAAGAATTATGCACTTTACCATGATGTAATCTTCAAATTGGCCGTCATGTTGTTGTTTTATCCTGGGTTGAGTTGGGCCGCGGTCTTTTTATGAACATCAGTTTTTTTCGAAGGTGAGCGGGAAGCCGAAAATAAACTTGGAGGTGTTTGAAGTTGGCAGCCACAACTCCAACGACTGTCATCCATTGTATGCCCCTTCTCCTTCGTATTCGATCATTCCGATACTTTCATCGTAAGGCTCTTAATCTGAGACGGCCATCAAAGCGGGAAGTTGCCCGGGACATCAAATCCACCTTCTGTGAGGCAAGCCAAATCTACTGAAATCGATTTTTGAGCGAGTCAAGCACAGCGGTCGACTTGATCTGTTAGACTTGATTATTTCGTAATATTGTAGAAATTTTTCGTCGACATGCGCTTCCGATCCACGCGGGGGATTTTGGTGCAGAAATGCGGGTGCAAATGCATGCGCAAAGCTCCCTGAGCGTAGATGGAATGACCAAAATATCGTATTACCCCGTCATCATGGCCTTGTCAACCAAATAATCGTTGTATCACTTGTTGCCTTTTCTGGAGGTCGTACCCGGAAAGCGTTTACATCGTTGGTCCTGCCCATGATGCCTACTTGTAAATTCTTCCAGTACATCCTTTTGGCCAGCCAATCAATTCATCATGGCCTCGTCAACCAAATAACCGTGTATCGCTTGTTTCTTTTGGACCCCGTGTGTAGCGTGTAGTACTGTGGTGTTTTGGTAACGAGAGTGCTCTGGTGTTGAGGTTCTGTTGCCATCGATTTAGCGGGGCAAGGTTCCCTAAACTGTTACGCATGGCCATCGACTACCTCACGATTCCCGCGATGTCTTCAGAAGCGGAAAGGGTATTCAGTAAGACCAAGCTGGTAATCGGGCAAAGGAGACACAGCGTGTTGCACTCTACGATCGAGCGCACCGCTTTATTGAAGAATTGGCAGTAAAAATGAGTGTTTACGAGGTCGGGGGCGACAGGGCATAACTGGGGGAGTCAGCCGGCAAAATCTTTGTTCCGAACCAAGCAAGTTAACGACGGGAGTCGAGTCAAATTCACACTATAACCAAGTCAAGTCCACCTCCCTTGTAATCAAGTCGATCAACCCCGAGACTTGACTTGACTTGACTTGTGTGCAGCACTGGTTTCCTGTTTCGGGCCGCCCCGCTTGTCGGCTGTTTGCCATCCCACTCCCTCTTTTGCTCCTTCCAGATGAAAAACAAAGAAATAAGAAGCAACTGTTTGAGGTTGGTGTAGATAAATGGTTCCAAATCGTGCAGAGAGGTGGTGTTGTCTCAAAAGAAAAGAGAAGGAATATTCCGAGATCAAGAAATGACAATTTTCTAGTACCCAGCTACTCGTCGCCCACCGCAGACACCGTGACTTGCATCAAAACATTGAAAGAAACGAAATTGGATCAAGACTAACATTACGAAATCGGCTAATAGTACTACTAAGGGATATGGTATCATGACTCAAAACCCGTAACAAACAATACGCATCACATCAATAACTCTTATTTTCCCTTCCATCCATCCATCCATCTCTTCCATCATCACCCACCATTCATCACTCCTCACCCCCCATCTCCCATCACCCTTCACAACCAACTCACTGTAACATCTGCTGCATAGCATTAACCCGATAACTCTCCCTCCTGCTCATCAACTCGCTATGCGTCCCACAATCCACAACCCTCCCGCCCTCCACCACAAAAATCACATCCGCCTTCTGCACCGTATGCAACCGATGGGTAATCGCCAACACCGTCGTATCTTTCGCGACTTTATCCAAACCCTCCTGCAACGCCGCCTCGCTAGCGGCATCCAACGCACTCGTACTCTCATCCAACAACAACAACCTCGGTTTCCTGACCAGCGCTCTCGCAATCGCCAGCCTCTGCCTCTGGCCACCGCTCAATCTAGAAGCCGAAGCGCCGCATTCTGTTTCATACCCTTCGGGAAGAGAAGCGATGACGTCGTGGATTGAGGCAAGTCGACAGGCTTCTTCGATTTCGGCATCGGAAGCTTCGTGGCCGGGACGAGCGCCGAGACCGACGTTGAATTTGACGGAGCCGTCGAAGAGGGCGGCTTCTTGCGGGACGAGGGCGACGGAGTCGCGGAAGGCGTTTGAGGAGGATTGGGAAGAGAGGTCAATGCCGTCGATGGTGATGGTTCCACTGGTGGGCGCGTAGAGGCGTTGTACGAGGTTCATGATGGTGGATTTGCCGGCTCCTGAAGGGCCGATTAGGCCGACGAATTGGCCGGGTTGGATGGTGAAGGAGACGGAGTCGAGGACGGGGTGGTCCGGGCGGGAGGGGTAGGCGAAGGAGACGTTGGAGAAGGTTATTTGCACGCCGGACTTCTTTTGGGCGGAGAGGTGGGAGGCGGAGGATTCGCCGGTGGCTTCGGGGTCGGTAGACCCAGAAGAAGAAGAGTCGTGCACGTGGTCGTTGGAGCCCAGGCCGATGACTCCCAGAATGCGGGAGATGGCCAAGCGGGCACGAGAGAATTCGGGCGCCAGAGAAAACATTTGGCCCCAGAGCTGGGCGGATACCAGCATGGCGACGAGAACGATGAAGAAGTCGCGCTGCGAGTACTCGCCGTGCATGATGCGCTGCGAACCCCACCAGTAGGCGAAGGCGTAGACGAGGAAGGAGACCGAGTTGGCGAGCGCCAGCCAGATGTTGGTGAAGGCTGCGGCCTTGACCATCTCGTCGCGGTTGTTCTTGAGCAGGCGCTCGTAGGAACCGAGAACCTCGTGCTCGAGTGAGAGGGCGGCCACGGTCTTGATGGTTTGCACGGCTTCGACGGCCACGGAGGTGGCTTTGTTGAAGGCCTCGGCGTGGCGCTCTTCGTAGCGGGCGAGCATGCGGAGCTGCATGAGGCCGGTGCCGAGAAGGATGGGCACGATGGACAGGCAGACGATGGCGATCTTCCAGGCGAAGATGTGAGACAAGATGATGGCGGCGATGAAGTTGACGCAGATGGAGAAGACGGTGCCGATGGTGGAGCCGGAGAAGGCACCGACCGAAGCGCTGTCCTTGGTGATGATGGTCAACAACGAGGATGGGCTGCGACCCTCGGACTGGTGCCACTGCACGCCCTGCTCCATCAGAGAACGGAACGAAAGCACGCGCATGGCGTAGAGGAGCTTCTCGGCGATGAGAGCAAAGCACGACCAGGCGGCGAAGTTGGCCAAGAACTCGATGCAGGCAAGCATGAAGAGGAAGCCGCCGAAGAAGTTGCCGTAGTAGAGGACCTTTTCCATGGTGCCGCTGCAGGGGGTGAGAGCGCTGATGGTGAAACCGAAGAGCACACCGGAGCCGGAGAAGGTACCACCGACGATGACGGCCGCGAAGATGGCGACCACGAGCCAGCCGAGACTGGGGCGGAGGAAACGGCCGAGGGAGCGAACGACGCTGCTCAGGGGACGCTTAGTGTCCAGGCCGGGAATCTCGTCTCCATTAGGGGCGGCGGCCTCGGCAGCAGCGGGAGCAGGAGCAGGTGTTACAACAACTTGAGAGGCAGAGAGCTTCTCGACGGAGGTTCCCGTGGCGGAAGAGGAAGACTCGATGGACTCGCCGGAGACAGATGAACCGGCTTCGGCCTTGTGAGCGGTACCAAGAGTCTGGAGGTTGGCCATCTTGGCGAAAGCACCGTTCTCCTTGGCCATGAGCTCGTCATAGGATCCTTCCTCGATGACGTTGCCGGCTTCCATGACAACAATCTTGTCGGCGTTGCGGATGGTAGAAAGACGATGGGCGATGGAGATGACGGTCCTGCTCTTGGCAGCACGGTCGACGGCTTCCTGGATACGGCGCTCAGAGGCAGAGTCCAAGGCAGAAGTGGCTTCGTCGAGGAGAAGAATCTTGGGATCGCGGATCAAAGCTCTGGCGAGGGCAACACGCTGGCGTTGACCACCACTGACCATGGAACCAGAGGGCCCGGCATAGGTGCCGTAGCCCTTCTCAAGGCGCTCGATGAAGCTAGCAGCGTCAGCCTCGGTGGCGGCATGTTGGATGAGGTTGATGATCTCTTCGACGAGGGGACCAAAGCTGCTGACGGTAGTGGGGTTGATGGAGTCCTTGCCCTTCTTGGCCAGGTCAGCGAGCTCGTGGCTATGGAGGATGTCCTTGAGGCGTTGATGTTCGGGCTTGGGGGAGTTGATGAGACCGAGAGCAATGTTTTCGAGGATGGAACGGTCGAGCAGAGAGGGTTCTTGCTGGACCAAGCTGATGAAAGAGCGCAGGCTGCGGACGTTGAGCTCCTTCAGATCATAGCCGTCCATGGTGATTCTGCCGGAGTTGGGATCCTGCAGACGGCTGATCATGGCCGCAACGGTGGACTTTCCACTACCGGAAAGACCAACTATAGCAGTGTGCTTGCCAGCAGGGAAGGTCAAGTCGACGTTCTTCAGGACCAGCTGGTCAGGGCGGCTGGGGTAGGAGAAGGAGACGTTCTCGAAGCGGATCTCGCCGCGAGTCTCAAAGGGAAGGACGACGCCCTTGTCGGAAGTACCGTCAATGGGAGAGGGCTCATCGATATCCTTCATCAATCTGTCGAAAGCAGCCTGAGCACCACCCAAAAGGGGCAGCAGGGGAGAGATGTTACCAAGGACGACGCAAGCATCGACCAAGATGAAGATGACGGTGTAGATCTGACCGATAGTCTCGCTACCCTTGCCGGCCATGGCATCAGCAACCATGCGAGAACCCTCCCAGAAAGCCAGAGCGTTACCGGCGTAGGCGATGAAGTAGAGCAGACCAGCCTGAACGGCAGCCGACATGCCTCTCTTGATTCCGGCGTCACGAGCCGTAGCCATGTGACCAGCGAACTTGGCCTCCAGTCTGGGCGCGGCACCGAAAGCCTGGACGACAATGACGTTCTTGAGAGCCTCGGAGGCGATGGACGAAGCGCTGGCGATGGCACCGGCGGCCTTGATCATGTACTTCTGGAAGAAAGCACCGCCGACCAAACCCATAGCGAGGTAAGCCGGGATCATAGAGACCAAGATACCAGCCAGCTTAGCCTGCTTGATGAAAGCCACAACGTAGGCAGTGATAAAGAAGCTGATACTAGCCAGCAACACGCCGACCTTTTCCGAAGTACCAGCCTGCAGCGCCGCCATGTCGCCATGCAAACGGGTGCTAACCTCACCACCAGCGGCACGAGTGTCGAAGAAGGCGGGCGGCTGGCGCAACAGAGCAGAGACATACTTGTTCCTGAGGCGGGCGGCAAGACGTTGGCTGATGAGACTCCACGAGAGGACGTAGATGTAGATGAGGCAGAAGGCGGCGATGGCGATGTAGACGATGATGAGCACCTTGTCGTTGATGCCGTGCTCGTACCGGAAGGGGTCGGCGTCGGCGTTCTCAGCCGCGCACGTGGCGCCGTTCATGTCATCGACCAGCTGGCCGAAGACGATGCCCATGAGCGGGAAGGGCACGCCGGCTGCCAGGGCGGAGATGGTGCCGATGAGGAGGAGGAGGTAGTCGGTCCATGTTGGGTCGGCGGAGAAGAAGATGCGGACGTAGCCGAAGAGTTTCTTGGAGAGCTGTGTGGTGAGGTTTGGTGTTAGTATGTGACGTGTGAAGACATGTTTCATGTGATGGGTGGTGTTGACATCAACCCCTGAATGGGTATCACCATCAACATCACCATATCGATAACCCAACCACTAGGCCGGATCATCACCATGGGAGTCTCAATCGATATCGATATCATCATCGACATGATAAGATATCAAATGGGTAGGGGTATGTACTAACCGGTTCCTTTGACGGTGCTGGTGGTGTAGCAACCGCAGTCTCAGGTGTCTCAGGCGCTGGCTTTTCAGCCAGGCCCTTTTCCTCAGGGGACATGATGAAAAGGATGATGGTATATCCGGGTGAGTCGGTTACCGCCCCTTTTTCGTCCTGCTGTTTTGTTTACCCACTCCCTTGTTTTGTTCACCTCATGCAGAGTTGGAGATATTTTGGAGAATGAACGGTAAGTAAAGGTTTTTCTTATTGAGTGTGAGTCTGGGTCTAGGAGGGCCGGAACGTTCCGTGGGTTTCTGGCCGACCGACAAAAGATGGATGAGTGAAAGGGTTGGGTTGGGTTTGGTATGGTTCAAAGATCCGAAAGATCAAAACCCCAAAAACAAAACCTGGCTGGATGGATGTCCTTGTCGTCAACACTCTTCTCTTTGGCTCTCCCTCCAGTCCACTACAAAGTCCTGGGGAGGTGACATTTTTGCCTTGTCCCGTCTCCTCTCCTCGCCGGCTCGCCCAGCCGTCCCACCGTTTCCCACCCCCCTTTCGCCCACCGACTTGGCTGCAGCACGGGTTCCCACGGGTGGGCTCTTGATTTCTCTGCCGGTGGATGCCCCGATGGAGTTGCACCGTGTCACTGTCAACCCGATGCCGGGGCTTGGCGAAGGCGGATCTGATAACCAAAACAGGCCGGATCTGATAAAAATTTTCTTTGGACACCATCGCGTGTTGCCGACTCCACTTTGCCGGCGGGGCGGGACAACAGCCAATGATCCAAACAAAAACATGCGTTGGCCCGGAGGCCGGGGACACTGGACAGAAAACGAAAACGGAAACGGCAAAAAAGACGCAAAACGTCTTGGCCATGCTGTGCTTCCCCAGCGGCCAGCGCCTTTTTCCCCTTTTCGCCTTCAACGCCCGGGAGCTTCACGGCGTGACGGCCCTTTTACTTGTCTGCGGTTTCCCTGGCAGTGCCTGGATTTTGAGAGAGATCCATCCCGGTTTTGCTCGTTTATCAGATCTTTCCTCGTTTCGTCTTCGTCTTTTTTCCTGGTTGCACCCCTTGGGGTTGAAGGAAAGATCTTATCTGATCCGACCCTTTCACCTCAGCTCGGCTCTCATCATCAGTCATCACAAAACGGCCCTACTGACACCGCATGGGCACAGCCAAGTCGCCGGTGACCTAGGAGGTCGAGGAAGATGACACTTCTTTTCCCCACAGTCTTGAAGGTTTACAGTTATCTGATCGTTCATTTTGTTCGTTGTTCTTCTTCCAGAATCCAGGAGGAGTGTCACAAAGTTGTTCCTTGGTCAGGGTCCTTCCGTTTGGCCATTGTGAGCATGCAAGCCAAGCTGGTCAACTCCACTGTTATTGGACCTCGGGCCGGGAGTTTGATGGTTTTGTTCACCGCACCGCTGTTTGGCAGTTGACACCTTTCTGAATTGCTTCCCATTTTATCAAGTCGAACTTCTCACTGCCCATTCGCAAACGAGCAGAATTCCTCGCTTCATCAAGACAAGTCTGCAAGCCGATTCATCGCTTCATCCCACCATCCACCACAGCATTGCACATGTCCAAGTCTTCGTCTTCAAAATTTCCATTTCACGACACCATCTCCAAGTGGACCTCCGTTTTCCAGATCCCACATTCCTCTTACGTACAAGGCCGACATGCATTGCTGCAACGCTGCTGCTGTAACCCTGCCGCATATGCATGGCGCTTTCTTCCCTCCCAGTGTTTGCCCTCCCCCAACTCGCACTGGATCAGATGTCTGCTTTGCCTCCGTCCTTGCATTATCTGATGATCAGATAAAAAATTTGCCTCCTCCTCCTCCTCTCAGTGGTCCGTGTTGGGCAAGGACAAGGTGCGCCTGGCCTTGGTGGTGACTGTTCGGGAGGGTGGAGATGTTGGGGGAAGCAGGGCGGGATCGGATTTACGGTTCGGTCGACGGCGGAGGTGGGAGTGATGCAAGCGGCGCCCGGGACGGAGGACAGGCAAGGCGGGATAGTGACTGGACGATGAGGAGACACTGGCTTCACTGACAACCAGGCAAGTACCAGGCGTTGAAGATGACGGTTTCTGAACACGGCGTTGGGGCCGGGACTACTTGTAAGGCTACAACGGCGGCTCCGGCAAACTACAATCGGGTTTGACGGCCGATATCACTCGAAGCTGGGTCTTTGCTTGGGCAGTTTATCACGATGCTGTTTTCTGTTCTCATGAAGTGAATAAGTCACAGCCTTCACAACTGTAACGGGGTATTTATTGTATCCTTCCAATCCTACACGCTCCTAACATGACAACAGTAGTGCTGGTACATTAATTTTCATCCTTTCATACTCGTTCTCAACATACCCATACCTATCCCTTTACAGGCCAGTCTTCGCCGGGGTCTTGATCATGAGTGGCACCTCAACATCCGTTTCCGTCCCCAACACCGACTTGCTATGAATCACCCTCGCACGCTCCTCCGGTACCCTCACGAAGCCCATCTTCTTGTACAAGCCCTCAGCAGACGCCGAAGACTCCAAGTAAATGGGCAGATTGCTATCATTGCTCAAGTTGATGAGCTGCTTGACAATCATCGCGCCCGCACCGCGGCCCTGGTGCTTGGGGTCTACCGCGATGGCGTGGACATCTTGTCATAACACAATTAGCCTACACCTTTCACAATCATCATTACCAGACTCAACTTACAAATATAAGACCCATCACCCATAATCTTCTCCCGAGCCTCACAAAGCGGCGCAAGCACTTTATCCGCCCTCTCCCTCTGCTCGCCCTCCAACCACGGAATACCAGGATAAGCCCTCTCCTCTTTCGTCCTAGGCTTGATGAACACATCGCACAAGGCCATGCCGACGATCTCACCGGTGGCAATGTCCACGCACTTCCACGTGTACTGCGACTCGGCCTTGTGCAGCCATGCTAGAGTTCCTTCCGTGTGCGCCTTGCGGAACTCTTCGGAGGTGTAGCCGCCCGGGAACAAAATCTCGAGGATCTTGCGCCCGTCGGCGTAGGCGGTGAAGGCGGCGAAGTAAGCGTCGTAGACGGGCTTGATGTCCGGGATGAGGGCGGGGAGGACGGCGAAGGGGGTTGGCATTTTGGATGATGTCTCTTGAGGTTGGCTTGGCGATGGCTAATCTGATCTGATATGATCTGGTGATACTAATCTGGCTCTGTCGGATATCGGCTAGGCGTGTTACTGGTTGCTGCAAGTAGGGTCCGTCGCTATGGATTCGAGATCTCGGGATCGGATTCAGCTCGGGCGTCAAAGTATCAACAGAGTGGCTTCAAAACGTTCATTCACGGAAGCAGAAACGATTGGATTGACACGACCTCTAGAAATACTACCACCTCCGGGATCGCCAACTGCGTCAATCAGCCATGTCAGCCATGCCACTCAACCAGACAGCAAACGCCGACGCGGCGTCGCCATTTGCCAACATCTCGGTACAATTATTGATCAATGCCAATTCCTGCCTGCAGAGCGGGTCACACACAGAGTGGTATCCACCGTATCCAAACGTCAACATTCAACGCATCTTCATGCACGCTAGAACCCGCATTCACAACAGAGCCATCCAAGAAAACAATGGAGGCAATAGCGCAAAATGGCGAAAGTCAATGGTGGAGGGTCTGGAAGAGGAGAAAGGGTGCATTTTCCCGCAACCCGCTTCATGGTTCATCAATGGCGTTGTTGCAAACATCACGCTGGAACGGTCCTCTCCTCCGCTTTTCGGCGGCCCGCTTTTTGGTGGTGATGGTACCGAAGCCGGCGGAGTTGACGGTTCGATGAGATGCTGCACGGGCACTCGATCAACACTCAACCACAACACATGGACACGCCACACACGACATACACAATGGAGAACAGCAACAACCATTGCAAAGGTTGATGGTGTTGTGTGGTGGAGGTTGCCGGCGCAGAAGACTCCAAGACGGCAAGACGAACACGGCTCGAAGGAAAAAAAACTGGGAACCGGCCCCTGGAAAGACCATCCCCACTTGGTTCGGCTTCCAGTGCCCCCATTAAAGTTTATCAGATCCGATGATCCGTCGCCCACCACTGCAGTCGACGACGCCCCCTTGTCACCGTTTGTTTTGTTTTTTTCACGAGCCTCCGTTTTGCGGTTCCAATGTTTACCCCACCATGACAACGCAAACGGACCCCACGCGGTGGAGGACCCGGAATGGACAGGGGAGCGACCAAAAATTTCTCACTTTTCCAGCACTTCAACCCCCGGGATTTTTGCATTTTCAACGTGGTTGGTGAATGACTTCAACGCCAGACCCCATGTCCATCGACCAATCGCGTGGTCGGATCCGAGAAGACTGGGCAGAGTTGCTCGGCCGAGTTGACGGCATTCGAACTTGAACATTCGAACATTTGAAGGCAAACACCACGTTCGGCGCCATGAGGAATTCATTCTTTGGTGATGTCACAAGTGCGGTATCACAAGCTTTCCCAGAGGCGAGCCCGCTCATTCTAAACAACGGAGAGGGGAAAGTGTCACACTCCTCTGCCTCTTCCTTCCCGACCGAGGATGGTTCCCCGAAGGAGTCCCACGTTCCCACGTTCTCAACGTCTCACAGTCCCGGATCAAATCTTATCAGATGGTGATGATCAAGGATGAAACTCCTGCGTGCGTGTGAACCTGATGATCCATTGGGATCTTTTACCCTTGGCGAACACACCATGCCATGAGGAGGAGCCAAACAATATGTCCACACCCTACACCCTTCGGCCGTTGAACTACACTATCTATCCTACCTACGCGGCCGGCGCTTCAGCACGCATAGCACACGCGGATGAGGAGGAGGGAACCTTGTCGTCGAACTTACCGATGGACGGGCGACATCCATGAACAACCACCACCACTTCCGATGCGCGGTGCTGTGCTGTGCGGAGTGGGGTGATTCTAGCCAGATGCTTCCGACCTTCGTTTCGTTCCCGCTCTCGGTCTGCGGTGCGATAGCCACGCGCGCGTAGCTTGTCATCGGCCCATGTCATGGTCCATTCTCATTGAAGCGGGGAACTTTTCCAGTGAAAAGAGCCTCACCAGCAACACCAACCTCACCGTCATCGTCATTCTGTTCTCGAGTGAGAAGAGAGAGTGAACATACACACACGGCAGGCGGGAATAGACTCACACAGACACCACGCCGTCAACCACAACCCTTTCCCATCTACCCACGACGACGGATACTCCATCCTGTCCCGTCCTCATCTCGCCGCCCGCTTATCTGTCTGCCTCATATTGTCTAATCCATCCATTCATTCAAACCGTCCTGCGACGTCACCATCCTATCCTTCCCTCCGTCCACTTATCGCAACGGCACGCACGCAAGAGCGGCAGTAACACGCCTTTCTCGGCATACCCATCGAGTACCATAACCACGTACCCCCAAAAGGAAACCAATAACACACCATCACCATCACCATGCAGCAAGTCGTACAAGGAGCCCTCTCTTTTCTCGGCCTCACTAGCCAGAGCAACAGCAACACCCACCTCTTCGACACACTAGGTCTGGAAACAGTATCCCGACCACTATCACTACCATCACAAAACGACATCTCCTTGCTAAACGCCTCCCTCCTAGCATGGCTGTTGCTTCTCCAGAGAGAGGGGGGAGAAGATGACCGGGTAGAGAACTTCAACTGGGGACGGAGAACAGCTGATGGGGCGGAAACGTCGTCACAATTCTCTGTCAAGTCGGGATTTGGTTCTGAAGGGCTGGATCAGACGGCAAGTGTGAAGATTGTGCTTGAGGCGCTGAGGAAGGTTACCGGGCAAGAGGTGACAAAGGTGAACAGGACGCTGTTCTTCAACGATGGGAAGGAAGCGCCAGAGAAAATTAAGGAAGAGGGGTATGAGACTGCTCAGCGGCCGGTATGTCATTTGCCTCATGTCAATGAGTTTTGCGTTGCCGTGGCTAACATGATCAACAGAACTGGACATTCCAACTCGAGCTCCTGCCCTCAGAAGATGAGCAACAACTCACCCTCCAAGCCTACTGGTTCAAGAACGTCCCCGATGCTTTCACCACTTCCCAAGTCACCATCCGCTTGGACGCTTTCACCGAGCTCCTCGCCTCCATTCTGGCCAAGCCCTCGGACCCCATCTCTTCCCTCCTCACCCCTCTCACCTGCGACCTCAACCAAATCTGGTCCTTCAACGCCGTCGTGCCCCCCTTGATCGACCGCACCATGCAGGACATCATCTCCGAGCAAGCCGCCGCCAACCCCTCCAAGCCGGCCGTCTCCTCCTGGGACGGCGGGTTCACCTACGCCGAAGTAGAATCGAAGTCCGACCTTTTGGCCCGCCACTTGGTCTCCCGCGGTGTCAAGCTCGGCGGCGTGGTCCCTCTCATGTTCGAGAAATCCCGCTGGACCATCGTCGCGCTTTTGGCCGTCATGAAAGCCGGCTCGGCATTTGCTCTTACCGATCCCACCTCCCAGCCTGAAGGCCGTTTGCGAGTGATGGTCGAGCAGACCGGTGGCGATATCATCGTCGCTTCTGCTTCTCAGTCCGAACTCGCGGAGGTCTGCCTCCCTTCCGGCGGCCAGGGACAGGTTATCATCGTCTCTGACGCCCTTTTCACCACCCTTTCTGCTGATTCTACTCTCTCAGAGGTGAAGTTGCCCGTGATCCCCACAGAAACAACACCCCTCTACATCCAATTCACCTCCGGCTCCACCGGCAAACCAAAGGGCGTCGTCATCTCCCACGCCAACTACACTTCCGGCGCCTTGCCTCGCGCCGAAGCAGTCGGTTACAAGTCCACCTCGCGCTGCTTCGAGTTCGCGTCCTACGCTTTTGACGTCTCAATCGATTGCATGCTCTGCACCTTGGCCGTCGGCGGAACCATCTGCATCCCGTCGGACGCTGATCGCATGAACGACCTCGGCGGGGCCATTCTCAAGAGCGGGGCGAATATGGCGCATATGACGCCCTCTGTTGCTAGAGTGCTTGATCCCGAAGTTATCAAGGGGTTGGATGTCCTGGGATTGGGTGGTGAGGCGGTTTCTGCCGCGGATGCAGCTGCTTGGTCTCGTGGCAAGACGTCGGTTATTGTTGCTTATGGACCGAGTGAGTGCACCGTTGGGTGTACCGTCAACAATGTTTTCGCGAGAGATGAGGAGGCCAAGAAGAAGGGTTTCACCACCGGAAACATCGGTACCGGCGTCGGCGGATGCGGATGGGTCGTTGATCCCAACGATCACGACCGTCTGGTGCCGGTGGGAGCAGTGGGTGAGTTGCTCATGGAGGGCCCGGTCGTTGGTCTCGGCTACCTCGGTGAAGCGGAAAAGACCAAGGAGGTGTTCATCGAAGATCCGAAGTGGCTCGTTGTTGGCCATGGCGATGCCCACCCCGGTAGACACGGCAGGCTGTACAAGACTGGTGATTTGGTCCGGTACGATGCTGATGGCTCGGGGGCTTTCGTCTTTGTTGGACGCAAAGATGCCCAGGTTAAGCTGAGAGGCCAGAGAGTGGAGTTGGTCGAGATTGAACACCATCTGCGCGCTAAGCTGCCAAGTGGTGTGAAGATCGCTGCTGAGGTTATCAAGCCTAGTGGTGGTGATCCTACACTCGTTGCCTTCCTTGCTGAGACCAGCTCTACTGGTATCTCGGCGAAGGATGCCTTGCAGACGGTTGTGGAGGGCGAGCTTACCTTCTCGCCTGAGCTGCAGGCTGCGCTGGATGGTATTGAGGAGGCCCTCGGTGTTGATCTGCCTAGGTACATGGTCCCTAATGCCTACATCCCCCTCCGCGAGATGCCGTCGCTGGTGTCGGGCAAGATTGATCGCAAGACGCTGAGGGCTATGGGCGCGGCTATGACCCGCGAGCAAGTCTCTGATAGTGCGAAGAGAGCCAGGCAGGGTGGCGAGGGCGGTGCTCCTACCACTGAGATGGAAATTGCCCTTCACAAGGTCTGGAAGCAGCTGCTTGGTACCGAACAGGAGATTGCGGCTGGCGATAGCTTCTTCGCTGTTGGTGGCGATTCTTTGAGGGCTATGAGGCTCATTGCTGCTGCCAGAGCTGAGGGCGTCAAGTTGACTGTTGCCGATGTCTTCCGGTATCCTGTCCTCAGGGACATGGCTGTCGTCGCCACCAAGGTTGACACCCAGGACGCTGATGGCAAGGACAGCAATGAGGTTGCACCCTTCTCTCTGCTCGAAGCTGACTGGGCCGTCGAAGACGTCAAGGCCGAAGCCAGCAAGCACTGCGGTATTGACAAGGACGCCGTCGAGGACGTTTACCCCTGTACTCCCCTCCAGGAAGCCCTCATGGCTTTGTCCGCCAAGGTCAAGGAAGCCTACGTCGCCCAGCGTGTGCTCAAGATGAAAGGCCAAGCCGCCGCCGACAAGCTCAAGGCCGCCTTCGAAGCCATCAACGCCGACTGCGCCATTCTCCGCACCCGCATCATCCACTCCCCGCGCGGCCTGATGCAAGTCGTCGTCAAGGAGCCCCTCCACTGGCACTACGCACCCACCCTCGCTGAGTACCTCGAGACCGACCGCAACGAGGAAATGGACCTCGGCAAGCCTCTCGTGCGCTACGGCCTCATCCAGGACGGCGACGCCTACCACTTCGTCCTGACCATGCACCACGCTTTGTATGATGGCTGGTCCATGCCCCTCGTCGTCGACCGCGTCAACCAGGCCTACCAGGGCCTCACTCCCCGCAAGCCCGCGGCCGAGTTCAAGCACTTTATCAACTACCTCAACAACACCCTCGACCGTGCCGCCTGCGACGCCTACTGGAAGGACCAACTCGCCGGCGCCACAGGTCTGCAATTCCCCGCCTTGCCGTTCGAGGGGTACCAAACCCGCGCCGACTCGCTTTGGGAACTCTACGTCTCCCTCGAGGGCCGCAAACCCCCTTCGTCTCTCAACACGACTATCACCCTCGCCACCATCGTGCGCGCTGCCTGGGCCCTGGTAGCGAGCCAGTACACAGCCGGTAACAACGACATTGTCTTCGGTGAGACGTTGACCGGTCGCAATGCCCCTATCGTTGGAGCAGATGAGATCGAAGGCCCGATGATCACCACCGTTCCTGTGCGCGTGTGTGTTGATCGCGAGCAGACCGTCGCCGAGTTCTTGCAACAGGTGGCAGAGCAGATGATTACTCAGATTCCCTACGAGCACGCCGGTCTGCAGCACATCCGTCGCTTGTCCGATGACGCCCTGCAAGCGTGCGAGTTGAGAACTGGTATCGTCCTTCATCCCGCTGCTGGCGAGGTGGGCGTTACTGAGCAGACTCCTGCGGCCGGCCTCGTCCCCGCTGGCGACACTGAGGCGGCGCAGGAGGCGTTGAAGTTCAACACTTATGCGCTGATGCTGGTTTGCTCGCTTGAGGCTGATGGGTTCTTGGTCATGGCGTCTTTTGACTCCAAGACGGTGGAGATGGATGTTGTTAAGAAGGCGTTGGATCAGTTGCAAGTGGTGGTGAGGCAGTTGTGTGAGGAGGGCAGTGGGGAGAAGAAGGTTGGGCAGTTGGAGTGCTTGACTGAGAAGGATCAGGAGGAGGTGAAGAAGTTGGCTGGTGTCAAGAACCTCACTGTTGAGTCTGATCCTTTCGCTGCGGGCGTCACTGAGGACGATGTTGAGGGTGTCTGGATCGTTGATGCTGCTGATGCTAGCAGGCTTGTGCCTGTTGGTGCGGCGGGCGAGCTCATCGTTGAGACCAGCAAGGAGCTTGCTGCGCCTACGACTCTTCTCACTGAGACTCCGGCCTGGTACACTGGCAGCAAGAAACTCTACAAGACTGGCCAGCTTGCCAAATTCAAGCTCGACGGCGATTCTGCCTCCCTGTGCATCCTCAAGGCTTCCGAACCCAAGACCGAGGTAGCTAAGAAGAAGGTTGCCTCTTCTGTCGCTCCCTCTGCTGTTGCTGCCACTTCGGCCAAGCAGAAGACTCTGCGCAAGATTTGGGCCAAGCTGCTCAAGGTCAAGGAGGACAGCATCTACCTCGGCGACAGCTTCTTCAACCGTGGCGGTGACTCCATTACCGCCATGAAGTTGGTGTCGGAGGCACGCCAGCAGGGTCTCAAGATCAGCGTTGCGCAGGTGTTTGCCAACCGCACGCTGTTCGACATGGCCAATGTCATGCAGACCACCGGTGCCGTTGTTGACGCTTCGGAGAAGGTTGAGACCGAATACAAGCCTTTCTCTCTGCTCGAGGACAACAACAAGGACAGCATCCTGGAGGTCGTCAAGCAGTCCCTGGCCGACAAGTCCTGGACCGTCGCTGACATCCTCCCCACCCGTCTCCTCCAGGAGATCGCCGTCCGCGGCACCGTCGAGCTCCCCCGTTTCTCTCTCCGCTATGAACTGATGCACTTCAACGCCATGGTCGACAAAGCCGCCCTCTTCCGCGCCTGCCACGAAGTCGTGTCGCGCAACGAAATCCTGCGCACCGTCTTCGTCCGCGACGGTTCCGGCGCCGACAACACCTGCTACGGCATCGTCATCGACAACCTGGTCACCTCCGTCGCCGAGTACGAAACCGACAACGCCGACGTCAAGGACTTCGCCTCCCAAGTCTGCCGCCTCGACTCGCAAACCCGTATGCCGTACGGCTCCTCTTTCGTGAAATGGTTCTTCGTCACCAACGGCACGCAATGCTCCCTCGCCTTCCGGCTGTCGCACGCCCAGTACGACGAGATCTGCCTCCCCATCATTTTGCACCAGTTCCATCAGCTCTACTTGGGTTCCCCCGAATCCTCCATCCCGCCCTCCTACCCCTTCTCGCACTTCGTCGCCCACACCCTCCGCGACTCCATCCCCGCCGCCATCCCCTACTGGCGTAATCTCCTCGCCGGCTCCTCAGGAATCACCAAATTCCGCCCCTCCACGCCCATCACCTCGCGCAAGCACTACGCCATCCACCGCGCCGTCGACATCTCCTCGCGCTCGCGCGACGTCACCGTCGCCACTTTGCCTTCAGCAGCCTGGGCTTTGGCTCTCGCCCGTCACGTCGGAAGTCCTGACGTCGTCTTCGGCGAAGTCTCCTCCGGCCGCAGCGTCGACGTGCCAGGCGTAAAGGACACCAACGCCGTCACCGGTCCTACGTGGCAATACGTGCCTGCGCGGGTCAAGTTTAACAACCCCTCGAAACCCATTCGCACTGGTCATGATTTGCTGGCCGAGTTGCAGACGCAGCATATGGCTTCTTCTGCTTACGATGGCATGGGCTTGGAGGAGATTGTCAAGACGTGCACGGAGTGGACCCTCGAAAAAGATATGTGGTTTGATACGGTGGTGCATCAGGATGTGGCGCATGTTGAGAAGCTCGAGTTTGCTGGGCAGGAAGAGAAGGATGGGCAGGGGGGAGCGAAGGCGGAGTTTGAGACGCTGTATTGCTATGAGGAACCGTTGAGGGAGTGGAAGGTGCAGGCGTTTAGGGATGAGAAGGGCGAGGAGATGGTGTTGGAGATTGTTACTATGGAGTGTTGGAAGGAAGAGGCGGAGGTGGTGCTGGGAGAGGTTTGTGAGGCGTTGAAGCAGCTTGTGGAGAGGCCTTGGGAGGAGTTGGATGTTGCCAACTAAGATGGAGGAGTAGGGTCTTGTTTGTTTGTGGTGAACAAGGGCCATTGTTGCGGTTTCATCAGGGGGGGTTTTTGTACAAGGGGTTTTGTTCGCTTGTTGATTATCTTGATTGTTTGTTTTTGTTGGTTCTGTGTTGGGAGTATCGCATCATGCTTTGGATTCTTGATTCTTGAATAGTTCGTGTACATATTTCGTCAAAGGCATTAGTGTTTTCCTCTTCAACCGACGTAAGTGCCGTTCAGCCGCTGGTCCTCAATGATACCGCCACCACCAACGGTTCAAGACTTTTTACACTTTCTACGCCACAACCCCAGCCGTCGATAGTTTCTCTGGGGCGCACGGTAGCAAACCGTCTTATCGATCACGATGGCCTCCCCCACGGTCGTGATGTTGGCAAATCATGTCTGCCAACAAGACGCCACGAAATGAAGGCCATCGTGATGTCAAATTGGTTGGCAGGTGAGGTGTCCTGGGCCGGTGGAGGTTATCGTCAAGACAACTCGATAAAGTATACAAGGCCGACCTCCTCGGCGCCCAAGTTCATCCATCTCCCCCAGACAGCGCATCCCTCAACCACGCCCAGCTCAAAGCTTCAGAAAAGCAGCCAAAATGTTCTCCAAACACGTCATCCTCAGCCTTCTGGCCCCTCTCGCGCTCCCATGCGTAAGTCGATATTCACAATCTTCCCCTATTCGTCGTTCACCATAGCTGACATCCCATCAACAGCTTGTCATGGTGCATGCCCAAGGTCTCTTCGAACTCCCACCCGACGTCGTCTACCAGATCACACACAGACCGGAGCCTTCTCCGTTTATCAGCGTGCCGCCTTTGAAGCCACGCGATACCGTGGATGGTGAGGGTGAGGAGTCGGAGGGCATTGAGGGTATTGAGGGCAATATTAATGTCGATGTACCGACGACTTTGGTTACGGCTGTTAGACCTGTCACTACCAATGCTCTGGTGGGGGAAGGGGAAGTGAAAGATGGGAATTAGGGAGGGGTGGTGAATAAGGAAAGCAGAGGATGCGATGGGAAGAAAGGGAGTAAAGCGGAGAGTAAGAGAGAAGATGGGCATCGAAGGGCGAGAAGAGAAGGCGAACAAGGTGGTTATGTCATGGAGTAATAGGCAACTGTCAGGATACAAGGGGGGAAGGAGCAAGTGGATGTTGTTAACCGGAGTTTGCGCCAAGGGACTTGTCTCGAGAGACGGGCAGGATGTCGTCTTCGGGTCTTCGCGTGTACTTTCATTCTGCTGTCTGGGAATGCTTGTGGGTTTCTGGTCCTTGATAGTTGTTTCTACGTCAGATTAAACGTCAAGGTTGGTCTCGATTTCAATGATAAGCCTCAAACTGGTTTTCTGTTCCGGTGGTCTCGGTTCGACCGCCTGCTGTTGTTGATGTGGAGACTTTAACAACGTCGCGAAACTCACCTTGATTACCCTACCGCAATCGCCCCTCTACTCGCACTTGCCAATAAGCAAGCACCTCGGTCCTTCCTGGAATTTCGTAGAGATTCTGTTCCGATGGGTTTGCAGGAACAATATTTGTTGATGGTGGTTCTTGCCCCGAGTGTCTTTGGCGATGCATGCCCGGCGACCCGCTATCCACTTGCTTCGAACCCCGGCCCAACGGCCGACAAAGACGGGTTGCTATCAGCAAACAGCGGTTTATTTTTGTTCTTTCTGGGTTGACACTTACCTCAATGATTGACTCCATCAAAAGATCCTGCACGCAGCTAAAGATGACGTTCTCAAGGGCAGTTTCGAGTAGAACAACTCAAGTGTCAAGTTGCCAGTCAAGTTCTCCAGTTGCACTAACAACACAGCTTTGTGTGCGAGCAAGCAATCTGTCAGTGTCACCGGGGTACTTAGTCCCTTGGTACCGGCACATGACATTCAACTGCCATGTTCTGTGCAAGACAAACAAGCCGTTTCCGGCATCCGGGAGATAGATATACACATCTTCCACACAGCTGGCCAATGGCTCGAAATAATCGAGTCGTATGAGCCTCAAAGCGTTTCGCTTGTGTTTCTTGTGCTGCCTGTTATGGCTGTCAGACACATGATGCTGTTCGGCAATCGACATTTTCGAGTTCAACGGGACATGATGCGGTTCGTACATCTTCTTTTCTGGTCTTTGTTGAACCGTTACAACAGCCAAGATGCAACATATAAAGGTCATTGTCCTTCCGGTCAAAAGTCAGTAGTACTTCGCCCATAAATGAAGAGCTAAATGAACGCCTTCAACGCTCGCCTCGCAATCTTGCTCATCCAAAATCACCCACCAAAACCATATTCCACAACAGCCCTAACTAACAACCATAACCATGCCATCTCTCAAATCCCTCCTCTCTCTCGGTCTTCTCTCCCTTCTCCAATATCATGTCGCCCGCGCTTTACCCACCACCGACCATGACCCCCTAACCCCCAGAGTAACGATCCCCAACGACCCAAACTTCGACCCCAACCACCCCGTCCTCAACCCCGCCAACAAGCCCAACACCACCGAGTACGGCGCCACCGACTACCCCCATTACGACATCACGCTCATCTGCCCTTCTCCCCGCGCGCCAGACTTTGGTTCTACCTCCGGTGCTTGGAAGATCCTCAACCATCTTAAGACGTTGGAGAATGGACCGCCTCTCCCTGGTGTTGAGCACGAGGATGGATGTAGACGGATGGGATGTCAGGAGGGGTTGGGGGTGTTTTGGTGTGTTAGGAATGTGAGTTTTTGTTCTTTTGACCCTGCGTTTTTGTTTGTGTTTTGCCAGTTCGTTATGGCCTGGAAAAGGAAGATGGATGGCTAACTCGCTGTGATTAATAGGTGGCGTGGACCTACCATAATGCGCCGACTTACAAGACGCTTGCCGAGCAGGCGCAGATGGTGCTTGATCAGGAGAAATGTAAGACGACGGACGCGACGAATACTAGGCCTTTGGTTGCTGGGGAGGCGCTGTATGGGGATGCGTGGAGTGTTATTCTGAAAGGGCTGGATTGTAAGGCTGGGCAAGAGTGAGCAGCGTGAGACTTGTCACTTTGGCAGAGTTCCATGAGGGTCGGAGAGTGGCTTAAAAGCATGGCGATGCTCATGTTGAGAGATGCTGTTAGTTTGCTTTGCTTTAGCCCAATGATATCTTGTTTGTTTCTCAGCACCAGAACTGCGATTTGCTTAAGGTCAGAAAGGGGGATATCGCTACCATATACATAGACAAAACCATGCGGTGATATTTCAGCCGTCCACTTTTGGTCTCTGGCGAAAAGGCGAAAAGGCAAAAAAAGAAGATTACCAAGCGCATCGGTCTGGTGCGGTAGACCGTCTACCACCTTAATACTCATTTGTTATTGTTGCTATTGTCGGTTCGTCGTCAGTGGTTGAATCCCTTTTTATAATTATGGGACGCCCTTTTTATAATTGTGAGCTCTGAGATGGGCGGTGTTCGATTCAGGGTTCGATCTCTTTTTGTAGTTATGAGACAGTTTTCGGTTGTTTTCGAGTTTTGCGGTGGTGAACGGTTAACCGCTGCGCCACGCGCCCAATCCGACTTGCTTGGTGAAAGGAGGGCACGCGGAAGTAGTACATATACCACAGGTAAAGGTTTGGATGAAGGGGGGAGAAAGGGAACGGCTGGCGGTGCGACCGGGCAGCTGGTGAAGAGAAGTTGGGATGGAAGGTTGTTGGGAATGGAGGACCTGGATGGATGGATGTGGTGAAGCATTTCGAGGGCGGTCGTTGATTTCCACACAGCCCGTAGTTGACAGTGGGCCCCAGCCGCGCTGCTGTTACCCTGCTATCGCCGTGCCACCCAAGTCTGCGGGAGCTCAGATAACAGCGCATCTAAGCAAGCATCCAACAGCGCTCCACTTTTGACATCAACATCGATCACTTTGCTCCATCCACCTCCCAGAACCAAACAATCCGCCTTACTGCCGCCTTCTCTGTCCTCCGTCCACTCGTTTTTCAGCCAATGTACTCTGACTCCAGCAACGGGACTCTGCAAATGACGGCGGCATCTTCATTCAGCAAACCTGCACGACACATGCTTGGAAGCTGTCCCGTTCTGATCGCCCGACCTAATACGAAGCCCCGCAACCTGGCGACGCGATCCTGCGTCATGACTGCCCCCGACAACGATATCCGACTCCGATCCCGCCGACGACGAGACGAAGTAACCAATCTACAATCTACCCCTACGTTCGATAGGCAATTTGGCGACGTTCAGACTTGACGCACCCGCGCGTCCCCAGCACCGAGTGGGATGTTTGCTCTGAAGGAAGCGGGGATGCGCAGCAGCTCACCAACGAAACAGACGCTGTAAACTTGAAACGTCGGAAGCAATAAAGCGCAAAGTACGGTCAACGCCAACAAAATGCTCGGATTATTGATATCTAGACTGGCGGTCCAGCTCCGGCTGGCGCTTGCTCGGTTCCGTTCCCTGCTCGAAGAATCACTCGTCCCGTGTCTGCTCCCGATCCAACAACTGGCATTGCACTCTTTCGGACTCTGAAATAGCGCCAAACATGCGTTCACTAACTTCCATGCTTCGCCTGGCTGAGTTTGCGGCTCTTCCAGTAAGTGCAATAGCCTCTTCTCTCTCCCTTACAAGCCCACGTTATCTGACCTCATTCCTCTCCCAGTTCTCTTCTCTTGTCCTAGCCGCAAGCCACTCGGTCGATATAATCAGTGGAGACACCACCATCTAGCTCCCTTCCTACCTAACCTCCCAAATTTTACAGCAGCGATGTCATCTTGAACGCCCCCAGTGACTTCGAGAACAAAACCATACAAGTTGATTGCTACTCCAGTCGGGCCAAGCGATATGCCAAAGGCGATGATATCGTGGCCGGGGTCACCTCTTTGGGCGAGATGAAAGGCAAGCCCACGAGCGGCGCAGGACCAGGAAAATGCAATAGGGTCATATGCAGTGGGGGGTCTGCCGCGATTTACTGGTGTAACGATGTTAGTTCGGCTTGTCTTTTCTTCCTTGACCCCTTTGCATGTGGCGAGACGGGCCGTGTCTTGTGGAATGTCCACAAATGAATCAGTAAACGGCTGGCTAATTCGGCACACTATTGACAGACTCCTCACGAATTTTCGCTCCATACATACGCTGAAATCGCCTACGGGGCTTTGCTTGTTGTGACCGACACCGAATGCTACGATCCTCATGGTGTCCAAGCGGGTGGGAGCAGTACCCTATCGTCATCACAGTCTCGCAGAAAGAAGACCAGGAATATCTTCGGGGATATGGTGAAAGGGGAGGTTAAGTTTGAAAACGGGTGGAGTGTTATGGTTGAGGGCGAGAACTGCTAGTGTCAGGCCTCGAAGGAGGACTGCACGTTGGAGGAGAACTAAGAGACGGGCCAGACGGGACACAAGGGGGATGAGGGCTTGGGTCGACAAAGACTTCACCCGCTGGCGCGTCTCTTCAACAAACATGACCCCGGATATTGAATGTTGCGGCTGGTTTATTGATCATGGAGCTCGGTAACGCATAGCCGAACCCGTTCATCCACTTTCACGAGGTAAAGCCACCATGATTAATTGGCTCGACAGTCAAATATTCACCCCGAAAACGGTTAAGATTGACTCACCAGACAAAAGCTTCGCCATGATCTTACGTCCGCCGGCTAGTCTCCTGAGATATAAAATCTCCGAACACACTCGCTCTGAACAATAAACAGCCAGCATCAACATCCCAGTCCCAGACGCAGCTTGTCATCAACCCTCGAAGTATCACAACCTTATACAACATCCTAGCTCTACCGTATCACCACAAACCATGCCTTCCCTTAGCTTAATCACCGGCCTCATCACCCTCCTCTCCATCACCACCAACGTCAACGGCAACCCCCTCGCACCGAGCCTCGACAACCGTGATCCCCAATGGGGTCATGGCCCTAATCACCATGATAACCACCACAACCCCCACAACCCCCACAACCCACATCCAACAGCCACTTTCCCACCACCAACAACAACATCAACCATCACACCCCCGACCATCATCTCAGTACCCGGCGTCACAACCGTCTCCGAGACCGTTGATCTCGGAGTAACCATGCAGCCGCGCGGTACCGGCCGATCTCTTCCCGTCCAGCCTACCACTTTTGTTGCCATCATCAAAGGCACCTGAACAGCCAGCTACCAGGATGTCGACGGGAGCTAGGTAGACTGGAAGGCTCGTGGATGCGCGTCCGAGTTTGGATGAAGAGAACAAGGATGTGGCGGGCAGGCGTTCTTTGAGGACTGCCGAGGGTGGATGGAGTGGAATTGTTTCGAAGGTTCCTGAGGGTAGAGGTATTGAGTGGCGAGAAGGCTGGGGGAGGTTAAGATGGGAACGTTGTTACATATTCGAGGTCCTGCTGTGCTCTTGCGTTAAACATGTTGTCAGTCGCCCCTCCGTTGGATACGATATGATGTGGTTCGAGTCTTTTTGTGCTTCTCTTCTGATGGAAAGGCGTATCGAGAAACGAACCGTATCCCAGCTCGGCTGGACCAGGGCGTTTGCTAAATGCGGGAGGTTAGTTGCAGCCATAACAGTGCGATTTGGTGGTGTAATCCTGGAAGTGTTCTTCTTTTCAAGTGTTCTTCTTTTACGGTGGCAGATGGAGGCTCATTGTCTATGAGACTGATAAAAGGGAGCATTGCTCGACGTAGCGAAGCTGGATTCCTTTTTTCTTCAATCATCAACTGTGTTGCTTGGTTCATGGAAGACTTGGGCTCTCGAGTCGACCTCAGATTTGTTGCGGCCCCTGATTAAGTTTGTTTGCTGGTACATCCGTCCACGTTTCAGATCAAGTACTTTTTCTTGGGAAGGAGTTTTCCCCATGCCTTTTCCGTGGTATGTTGGTTGGAGGTTTAACTAGCTCTGTTGCCGCTCTTTGAAGCTGTGCTACGGCTTTCATGTTTTGATGCTTTCAACGTCTTGCACCTTTCTACGTTCAAGATGCTACCGCCAAGCATGTCAGCGGTTTTCGTCGTGTCCCTCTCCGCCCTTCAGGTAAGATCCTAACCCTTGATCTCCATCCATGTCCGCATCAGAACTAACCAGCACTTTCATCCACCGTTCAGTTCGCAGCTGCCTGGCGATTGAATCCACAGAATCTTGACCTCCGATCCGAACCTTCTCCCGTTCGACGTCTCCTACCGAACGCGGACAAGAAGCTAGCCCATGTACTCGAAGAGGTCAGGTCTACCCACATTAGTTCCTCCACATCGAGTTCCACAACATCTAGCTCCTCAATATCGAGTTCCTCGACATCGAAGCACCCGGTCCATGTCATAGCACCATCCAACTTCCACGGCACTGGCCCGTCCCGGTGGGTTCCCCTTCTACGGCACCGCACCATCCGGTGCCGTCCCGCTCGGTACAGGTACCGACCTTCCCGGCATCCCACAACCTCCTCTAGTCACCGTCGTCTCGATTTGCACCGGCATCTCCACTAGCACCAGCATCTCCATAGACACTGGCATCACTACCAGCTCCATCTCCAGCTCCAGGTCCAGCTCCAGCTCCACCACCGCTTCAATCCAAACAACCTCAATCCAAACGACCTCAACCTCAACACAACCACCACCCCCTCCCCCTCCTCCCGCCGAAACCACAGCCACCATCCCCCCCGGCAACCCCGCCAACCCCTCCACCGGCTCCCTAGGCGGCGGCTCCATCCCCGGCAACCCGTCCAACGTCGTCGTCTCTCTCCAATGCGGCGAAGCATGGCAAGCGCAAAACGGTGCGGCGTCGTGGGCGAATTACGGGGCGATAATGAAGTTGATTAAGGCTGCTAGTATCAGCCAGGCGGAGGCGGTGTGGAATGCTAAGGATATGAATCCAATGAAGTTCGGGGAGGTGGTGAAGGTGCGGGGTGAAGGGGAGGAAGGCGGAGGGGGAGGGGTGTACGGAGGTGGGGTGTAAAGAGAGGGGTGGGGTTTGGTGGTGTGATGAGGTGAGTTTTTCTGCATGTGATGTTGATGGGATATGATTGTGGAGTGTTGCTAACTATGTCTTGAACAGAATGATGGCCCGGTGGAAATTGATCGGATGTTCAGTGTTTTGTGGGGGGCGAATTATATCCTTGAGGAGTGTTATCCTTTTGTTAACAGAGGGGATGAGAAGGCTATGAAGGGGATACAAGTTGCTGGACAGGTGTTCTTTGCGGGTGGGTGGTCGGTTATTGTCAAGGGTGGTATGTGTGCGTAAAGAGAGTCGGTTGAGGACCTTGGCGTCAGATCTTTGGACATTTCACTTCGATTTTGCTTCATGTTCTCTTTCAGTCTTCATATACCGGCTCAAACCCCACGACCTTCTATTATTCCTCTCCCATTATTGCCTTCTACTTTTGACCCATACCACCCCCCCTCCTTCCACAACCAATACGAACCCATCTACTCTCCCTATCTGTTACTTTCCCCATCCATCACCACCACCACCATCACCCAAACTGCCCTTCGCGAGGCGGGAGTAGACGTTAAAATATAACAACAACCCCCAGCCAAAACCCCCTAACAAAACCCCCCCGTAACAACAACACTCCACTGCTGCCCCTTCTGCTCCCCCTCCGCCCACCCCGTCGTCGCCTTCCCCATGACATTCTTCCCCGTCCCGCACCGATCCATCACCGCCTGCGCCCCATCCGCAATATCCGCAAAACTGTTCAATCTCAACCCCCACTCCGGCTCCTCGTTACACCAAAAGATCGCGCTCCCATAGCTGCAGCTCACCTGCCCGCACCCGTACTGGTGGATCTCCGGCGTCCCGGGAACTCCACGGAGGTACTCGATTCCCTCTCTGATGTGCTTGGAGGAGGCGGACTTGCCGGTGCCGAGGGAGTCGATTTCGATGCAGCCGGCTGCCCAGGGGCCGGTGGCGGCGATGTGGGGGGTGGAGTTGGTGTTGATGCCATTGGTGTCATTGGTGTCGGCGGGGGGAAGGACGGTGAGCGGTTTGGGAGGGGTGAGGATTTGGATGGTTGTGGCGTTCAGGGTCGGGTCACCGTCGGGACCAAGGAGTTCGGGGGGCGGGATGGCGTGGATGGGGACGGTGAGGGTGAGGGTGAGGGTGGACTGTGRTGATGTTAGATGGTGCGGTTGTGGGGAGGGGGGAGAGGGAGGCTTACGATGAGGATGGCGAGGGAGGCGATGGAGCTGGTGGAGGTTGGTGCACGCATGGTTGCTGTTATGAAGTGAGGGTCGAGAGGAAACTTGAAGGGTTGTTGCGTGTAAGAGTGGTCGTTGTGAAGAAATGTTCCTCTGCCAGAAACTTGGAGATTGGGAGAGCGCGTGTGTGAGTTGTAGCAACTGACTCGATCGGTTGCGAGAGGAGAACTACGTTTAAAAAACCAGCTCACGTCTTCCGCAGCCCTGAGGCGGCTCAAGGCATGCTAATCTACCCCGTTTTTTGCGTTGTTGGTGTATGCTTCCGTCCGAACCGTCCGTGTTTGCACACGAGCGTGACCTCCGCAATATACCTTAGGTATTCACAGAATGAAACGGCAAGGACTAAAATAGTGTTTGCGGGCCAGCCCGCCTTTGTGTAAAAATATCTTCGAGTCTGGGGTTGCTGCCTACACACACCCAAACATACTTCCGCTGATGGAAAACAGAACGAACGGGCAAAATGGAATATGGACAGTCGTCCGGCTGGGTCACATGAGGGGGAAGATATCTGTCAAAATATATGCAAGAGTGTGGGAGAGGAGCCATATGATTCAACTAGACCAGACTAGACTACGATGTGACTGCCCTTGATCACTCTTGTATCGACAAGGTAGGTACCTCTACCCATGTACCGGTACGAGCATGAGGCTCAAGTACCTGGACACCAACCGTCATCTCTTTCACAAGGTGCTACTGTTATGCAATCTCTTGATTCAACTCTCACAGACCATCCGACCCTGCCTTTGAGTTCACCATCCACCACATATGTTCCCTTAACAAGTTCGGTATGCCTACATCTATCGATAATCGCTTGTACGCTATCGGTGATTTCATGCCAGCTGTTCAATGCGTAATTATGATCGTACTGGAAGTTAGGAAAGTTAGATTGCATCACCATGTAGAGAGGGAGGCGGCGAAAGGAGAGTAAGCCACAAGAACAGAAGAGCTCACATGGTTGCACAGGATGATCTTGCTTTGTCTTTCGTGTTTATCGCCGAAGCATGATGGCGCTACCCAACGCCAATTACAGTGGGTAAGATTCGCCGCCATTAGTGGAGGGCTCGCATATCCCTCTTTTTGGAGCAATTTCTCGATAAGCCGACGAAGGTCGGCGATATCGGCGGGCCACGACGAAGCCGGGGCATCGCACCTCAGTTGTACCCAGCGTGTGACTGTGTCCCGATTGTTGAGCTGGGCGGGATCCGTTGAGTTGGACGGGAGAGGCAGTTCAAGTTCAGTGCCTCTAGGGGGGTTCGGTGGGCTGAGGGCTTGGACGGAGATGCCAGGCTTGTGAGAACATTGTTAGTTTGAGTAGGTATTACTCTAATGTCTGCAAGAACAGATATTTACCTGCATAGAGCAGAACAAGGCCAAGAGAGTGGCTAGAACTGATGGATACATTTGTTATAGGATGAGTGAGGCTGAAGAGCATTGCGTGGTTTCGCCCGTCAAAAGTGAAGAGAAGAAAAGACAAGCATGGGCGACGCCTATCCGTAACTCTCGACTGCTGATTGACAGACTTTAAAGACGAGTGAGCGCATGAATCCGGTTACACACGTCCATGTTTGAGAGGGGCTCGTGACGTTGGAATTCATGAATCCTCTTGGCAAACAAAAGCAAGAAAAGGGATACGGTTTCATGTTGTTGCTGGCATACCAAACTAACAAAGAACAGGCCGAAATTTGGACGTAAGACCGGGATGCCGACCCGTTTGGTCAAGAATGAGGCCGGTCGTGAAATCCAGGTCAAAGAAGTCGGGTTTCCGTTCTCGAATAATGTAGGAGTCCCTGAACGAGCAATAGTGGTAAATGAATTGGTCCAACAGGACGTCATTTGCCGCTAAAGAGATAGGGGTGGCCAACAATGTTGTAAGGGCAAGTCTTTAACAATATATGTACAAATGGGCAACCATTCGTAATCAAATTGCTACAATTATTGTCAGCAAGAGCTTGGCAGCCAATCCATTATCTGCACCGCATGTAATAATCCGTGCCATACCTGACAAGAGATGAATGGGAGTCCTGCTTGATTGTCCGACATCTAGCATCGATTGTAGTTGACCATCACAACCCATCCGCCAGACTGTCGAGGATCTGCTTCATAAAACCACGCTTCACCCGTGACGCATTTATCACCTGGGCTGCACTTATCCAAGATCTTCTGTGCTCCATTCGCAATGTCACTATAACTGTTAAGAACGAGTTCGCAATCATACTGAAACGCGAATCCACTGATTAGCGATTTCTTTTCAAGAAGAATTCCTTGGTGTATAGCACCCGCAGGAGCCGGGTAAGATGAAACTCACAAGATTAGACCAGCGTATTGCACTCTTGTGAGAGCAACTGACCCTTCCGCTGTCCCCGCCACCCAGCGAATGGTAGCCCCCTACTCCGTTCAGGTATTCGATTCCCTCTGCAATTCTCCTCTTCTCGACGGGATAACCATCGTACGCACAGGTGACTGTTACTTCCCAATGGAACCCAAGGGCCGAAACCGACTCATCTGATGGAGGAGGGCCTGGCAATGAACCAGTGGTTTCACTTGGTACACTCAAACATCGAACAATAATTCCCCACTGGGAAAACAAGGGTTAGACCTAGAATCCTTGGTCATTAACAGATGATGAGGGAAGGACAGTACCTGGAGGATGGCGAGCGACATTGAGCAAGCCATGGTGGATAGACGCATGGCTACGGTTGCTGGAAGTAGACCTTTCGTTATGTGTTTCAGGAGAGTGTAAAGATTGAAGTTAGAATGTAAACCAACAAGATCCAAAGTTTGTATGCAGAGAGAAGCCGAGAACGCAAGACATTTCAATGGCTGACAGGCTCTGGAGATGGTCGGTTTTATAGATTAGTTTGAGTTGAGAACTCGGTGTTTTGCTGACACGCCAACCATCGTGTATTGGGTAGACCCCACGACATGACAGTTCGCAGTTCTTGAAGCTCCTTCGCATAGTGTTTTGTGGTTGCCCACACTGGTCAATATACTCGAAACAAGTTATCCCGGGTTGCAGGTTCGGCTTCGTCCCGCTCGCACGGCAGAACCGTAGAAGTATAAGAACCTAGGGAAGTGGCTTGAAAAAGCGAGAAAACTGAGACCAACAGTTGGTGTTCATCGGTGTTTGCACTCGCCGGGGTTGAGGCCAGATCACGGCAACACCGGCACCCGAGCAAACCCTTCTATAGCTTAAACCTGCTCCAGGCTGGCGGCTACCCCAGAATGAGGCCAGGGCCGTTCTTCAAACATGTCAATTTGCGTTCTCCTTGTTAGGAATACAATCCCAAACAAGACAAGCGGAGAGCTGGACTCCGAGTTTCTAGTCCAGGAGTGATTGGGATGCGTTGCCTTGTGACGTACCATGTTGAACCTCGAGGGCTCGTTTTGTAGTTTTTATTCGGCGTCCGGGGTGTCCACATGGTCGTCTAGTCCGTCCCGCTGTGAAACTCTCGCGGGTTCCTTTTCCATCCTGGGTTCGATCCTTCGTATAGATACGGGCTGAGACAGCAGCGGATCCAGCAGGCTCAGCACGTCTGCCAGAGTATTCCGTGTTATTCTCCTCCGATCTCAAGGGAGCGCGTCGTCGAGAAAGAGAGTTGCCCATGGTCGTGGAACCGAGCAGGTATGCTTATGGGTTCGCGGTGGCCGAGACAAGGGCGTAGAGATGACGAAGAGCGATGCGCCGAGACAAATCCAGCAGGCTGATCGAGAGGCTTGGTTTATGTCTCCTCCATTCACATCCAATCTCCGCTACGCGCAGTTATGCAACCATTGCTTACGATGGCAAGGAGAGGAGATCCCAAGGTCCGAGGAGAGCGTCTATCTGTTATGACATCGAAGGTGCCGGAGGTCAAGACATCAGACGAATGCCAGCGGGGGGCAGCATGGCTCGATGTGGCCGTAAAAGGTTGACAGTTGCAAAGGTCGCGGTGGCAGGACGTCATCGACTTGCGCAGGGCTCGATCGGAATCTGTCACTAGGTGGTTAGCTTGGCTCAAAGGATACGAGGGTCAGCAAAAGCGAGACCTAGGAGAGACACCAACTTGGCATTTGCAACAATAGGAGGCAAGAGAGTGATTTTGAAGCTGACTGCTGTTGCGTTGTGGAAGAAGATGCCATTGAGGTTCACGGCAACCGGTATCATATCAAAAAGGGGAAGATTGGCCGGCAGGCAAAGGTGCCGTAGCCCAGGAAAGCACCCGGCATGGGCCCGGCATCAAAGCTTGGTCACATGTCAAATCACAACCGCATCACAGGAGAAGAACATTTTGGCTTCCAAGAGAACAGCAACATTCCATATTAACAGGTCAATCATACTATCAACCACCAACCACCAACACTCCATATTACCACAAGATCCATCACGATCAACCAGAAAAGAACAACAAACCCAAAACCAAAAACATAAAGCCGAGCTGAGTGCCAAGACCCTTAACAGAATCCACCCGCCCAACCCACCTGACCCACCACCGTCTACTTACCTACCCGGCACTTACAGCACCACCACTCCCAAAACAACAACCACAACCCACCCAAAACACCAACCATCAACAACCTAACGCCTCCCAAGATGAATCCTCGCCCTCTCCTGCACCTTCTCCCTAATCAGCACCACCTTCATCCTCGCCTTAATACTCTCCCGATCCAAACCGGGCCACATGTCCCTCCCCCTAGCGATATCCGCTTCCGTGACGACTACCGTTGGGGGGTCAGACGGGTAGGCACTACCGCCACGACCTCCATTACCTTGGCCTTGAGGATTGCTGGGGGGAGGGCGCCGGTTAGGATCACGCATGTCGATTACGAGGGTGCTATCAGAAGAGACGTTGGATCCAGCGTTGGATGCGGCGTAGGGGAGGAGTTGGGGGCCCTGGTTTTGAGACTGAGACTGCGAGGCTCGAGAGAATTCGGTGGGGGCATGCGAGTGGCCCTGGGAATTAAGCAACGCCAACTCCCGTCCCGACAGATCCCTACCACGACCATACTTAACATTCGAAGCACGAGACGAGCCGACTTGGCTTAAGGAGTCCTCAGGCCGAACAGTAGAAGCACGACTGGCGCGGGAGCTAGTAGACACCACGGAGCCGACTTGGCTACAGGAGTCGGAGGGACCGACGTCACGGAGGGAGTGGTATGAGCCCTGGGATTGGTGAGAAGCACGGCTGATTTGGCTGGCGGGGTAGTCGATGGCTAGTTGACCCTGTGGGTTTACATGTGAGTGCCGGATGGTGGATTGGGAGGCGGTGGAGGGGGCTACGGAGCCGGCGACGGAGCCCATGCGGGCCTCGACGGGGTAGGGGTAGCCGACGCCGCTGTAGTAGGATTCGGGCATTTTGGGTGAGTGTTGGGTGGTGCTTTTGTTTTTTGGTGGAAGGTAAGGTACGTTGGGTTTGTGTTGTTAGTTGTTGTTTCTTGGTTGCTGTTGTTGCTTTTGCTATTGCTGCTGCTGTTAACATCCGCTTCAAAACGGGTCGGACCCATGCCAGATTTATACACCTTTCCATCTCTCCCGAGCCCCCTCTCGATCCTTCCCCCGTTCCATTGACAATGGAATTCTTCACCATCTCTTTCTCGCCATGAGCGGAACAGACTCGCTATTCACTCCCCGAACTTCGCAGAACTCCTCAAACAATGGGCTTCTTCCCCGATCTCTTTCTCGTGAACAACCGTCATCCAAGGAACAGACTCGTTATTCTCTTTTGGACTCTTTGGTTCTCGGCAGATCTTCACCGGGAAGATATTCAAGGTCATGAACAATGGGTTCAACCCGCTTCATTACCAGGTATGCATTGTCTTTTCCTGAGAAAGATCAGTACCTGTTCAGTTTACAAAGAAGCATATTCCACCAAGGGTCCAATTGTTTCCGTTACAAAGCCTTTGTCTCACTAGCTCACTGGCTCGTCAGCTTGGCAAGACTCCTCTTCTTTGTTGACAGATTTCCTCTTTTGGTTGAATGCCCCTGAAGACTTCTTGGCCGAATTGGCCGACTTGGCTTTGGACCCTAACCCTGTCGTCGTCACTGCATCATTCGGAATTGTTTTGGTCGGACACTCCGTGGTTCAACGGCGGACAATCCTCTTTCTGCCCAAGGCTAAGTGCTGGAGGATGCATTGGGAGTTCATCGTGGCTTAGCAGCAGGGTTAACTGCCTCTAGGCAACCGATTCCTGGTTCCTGGCTAATGCTTCGGAGACTTTATATTGGGTTCTTTCGGGATTTCTGCTCGGGGTTTCCCGAGCTCAACGCTGCTTCACGGCATTCTCTCCCCAATAGGTTTTCCATCCAACCCTGGTACGTCCTAAGAAGCGCCCATTCTCACTCAAGGTGGAAGGCGTACGGGCTCCTAGCAGATGATTGCCCTAGTAACTGGAGTTTAAGAGCTCGGGCTCCTTCCTCAGACCGGATTATACAGGTGATGTCCTAGTCAAGCAAGCAGAGAGCCTCGGATGCCTATTGTTACCCTCACGAGGTCAATGAGGACTCCTGGTTCCTTGTCCGAGTAGCATCGAAGAACCACACTAATATACAAACCAGGGTTGCATTGTAGGGCCAGATTGATCTGGCTCCGGGCTACTGGTATGCCGAGGACCTATCACCACGAAAACTTAATTTCAGGGGGTCACATCAAGCAATCAATAGCGGCTCAAAAGGCACAACTACCTGCTTGGCATTTTCCAGAACTTCGGTGAACTATTTTCATCTTGTTCATGTCCTCTTTCAGCCTCTTATCACCGGTTCCCCATCAACCACCCACGCTCGTTTCTATCATCAAGCCATAACCGCCATAATGCGGCGATCCACCCTCACCTCCCTCCTCCTATGGAGTTCCACGGCCTCAGCCGCCTCCGTGTTACAAGACAGAGAAGAACCCGCCACCAAGCATGAACCGTTCAAATTCCCATCCACCCACGAACTCGACCTCATCTTCCCCCGCGGCGCTGGCCAACACCTAACCTTCCGTCCATCCTACACCTTCCCCGCCATCTTCGCTCTGCAAAATACCGACTTCCCCATCTCCTTCCGCCCCTATCTTGAAGTGCAAGTCACCAAAAACGGCCTCAAATACGCACCCTACGTTCCCTACAACGCTTCCAATCTCACCGACGACGACGAAGAGAACCTCAACCACGCCACCACCTTCGTCGCCGACCTCTCTTCACCTGCATACCACGACTGGTCCTCCTCCTCCTCCTCCTCCGCTTCTTCTTCTTCCCAAGTCCAACACCTAACCTTCAACCTCTCCTCCCTCATCGACCTCACCGTCCCAGGCGAATACACCCTCTCCTGGTCCTTTTACGCCCACAACTGCAGCTCCAGCTCCACGGGGCAAAAGCAAAAATGGGGGACATCTCCGTACAACAACAACAACAACAACAACAACAACAACAACAACAACAACACCACCTGGGTTGTGGATCACCACAAGCCGCAGGCCTTCGAGAAGGAGACCAATGGCAAGACAAGGTATTACGGGACAAAAGTCGGCAACCTTCACCATCAATCGTTACCGCTTCCGAGTCGGCGGCAGACGCGACAAAAGAAGCGCCGCTAGACCCCATCCATGAACACCAAAATCCTGGTTCGACGAAAAACTGGTGTCCCTGGGATAACGTCAATGATCCTGCACGCCAACCTTCGAAATCAAAATGTCCAGTCCCGATCCGGCTTATGATGGCCTCAGCGGCGACGTCGTACCAGGAGGCTATAATAATATCAAAAACTTGACAAAGGAGGAGTGGGACGAGGAAAATTCGTATTGTGCGGTGCTGGCGCCACACCAGAGCTGGGGGTCACGTCGGTGGAAGAACAGAAAACCAGGAAGGTGGATAAGGAACTACGAGATGGGAAGCCTTGTCGGGCTTTTCTGGACCAGAAGAAGAAGGCCGAGAAGGTGATGAGCCAGTTTCTTGGGGGAATGACTTTGGAGGAGGCAGTGGGGAAGGACAGTGCGAAGGAGGGGGAGAAGAGCGTGGGGTGGAGGGTTGGACCGCCGGTGGGTAATGGTATGGGCGTCGTGGCAGTGATGGTCACCGCGGTGGGAGGGTTTGTTGTTGATTTGAGGTGAAGAGTGATGATGAAAAAGGTGAGGTTGGATTTGGGCTTACCTTCTATGAGATCAATTTTGGTGAAAATATTGAGGGTGGGAACGTACCTCCATACGTGGTGGGTTGGGAGGAAGGGGAGAAACTTGACTGCCCCTGGCGACTCAGAGTAATGTTAACTGTTTAATGGTCATGGCCCGGAAAGATCAGGGTTGGATGAAGCAAGACAAAGGTTGAACCCTTTACAGCTAGAGAGACAATGTAGTTGGTTACTTGTTTCCATGTGGAATGCACTGGACCTGCTCAAGCGGTTGGACGATATTACGTACCTGTTATGACGGGGCCATCTCAATCTCAGGCCAAAAGCAGAGCGTCCACCGCCGCCAAAAATACATACCTGGCCAGCCATCACACTTCCCGCTCCAACCCTCCATGCCCCTGTACAAGTGCACATGGAAGCACTATTTGGCTTTACACCCGTCCCCTCCTCTTTCATTGACCCTCCCTTCCATTCCTTGCCCAAAAACGCCTCCAAAACCTCCTCTACCTTCTCCCTACTCCCAAAATTCGCCTTACACGGCGCCCCCTCCGCCCCCACATCAAAATCCAGAAACCCCCTTCTCATCCACCTTCCTCGGCTGCAACATCGCACACCGATAATTCTTCTCCTCCCCGTCCGCCGACGCCGGATCCTCCGTCTCCATCGTGACTTCCCCTGTAGCCGTCAGCACCACATTCGCCCTGGGACACCATCCCTCCTCCGGCAGGAGGGTATCCGGATCATGCGAATCCTTGGCGTTCGGGTCGACGTCGGAAGTGGTGATGTTGAACCACAGGAGATCTGATCCCTGGCTTTGTCGCGAAGGGGGGGGGTAGGGCTCGACCTGTTCTTGATTAGGGTGGAGAGAGTAGGAGGAGTCGCGCCATTTGGTTTCTTGGAGTAGAAGAGGAGCAGTTGCGGGCGTAAAAGGACCAGCGGAGGAGGTAGCTGCCTGGTTGGGTTAGGTCGATGAGGGAGGAGATGTTAAAGGTTAGGTAATAAGGGGAGCCGTCGGTTGGGTAGGTGTCGTCGATAGAGGTGAAGGTGGAGGTGGAGGGCTGGGAGAGGTCGGTGGTAACGCCGTAGATCTGGGCTTGGGTGGCGTTGCCGTAGACTTGGAATATTTCCCACACGATTCGGGGACGTAGAGCGATGGAGTTGGCATTGGGGTCATTGGTGTATTGGTAGGCGAAGATGAGAGGGAAAGAGGTTGTCGGAAGGTAGTTGATGGCGATGTAGGGCTTTCGAGGGTAGAGGCCGCCGTAACGGGGGGAGGAGGACGCTGAGCTCGTTGGTGATGGGGTAGGGCATGGAGGTGGACGAGTTGCTTGCGGGCGTGGTGGTCCCAGCTCCGAGTAGAGGGAGGGACAAGGGGAAGGAGTGTTGCCTCATTGTGAATTGACCACCTAGAAGACTGCCACTGGCAGTTGAATGTGTGTATCAACTGGTACAAAGCAGTTCTCGACACTTACAAGGCAACGGTGAGTGTCACATGTGACAAAAAACGGACTGTATCCAATATGTCATTAACGTTGAAACATGCTCGCTATGGTGTCCAGAAAGCAATAAGGTATGTACGTATGATTCAACTTCTCAACAACAACAAGGATCTATCCAACTCATGCCCACCCTACAACCTTCTTCTTTTGCTCGACACCTCCAACAACAGATGTCCTTCTTCCCAAGGAATCATACGTCACTCCGCCACTAACGCCAGCATTCTCTTGAAGCGGCTTCTGCTGTGACGTAGCAGTGCTCGTTAGGGTGACCTGAGAAGATGCCATCTCGTCTGTTGAAGGTTGCTGTTGACTAGAACGTAGTGAACTGCTCGACACCACCCCCGAGGTCTCATACTCATCACTCTCCTCGACTGGGGGGCAGCCTTGTCCACCTCCCAGTCCTATTCCCACCGGTAACTGTTGCGGTGCTGACGTAGGCATCATAACAGGCGGACCAAGAAGCGAAGGTTGCTGGGATGACAGCCCCATATCATTAGGAGAGACAAACCCCGGAACAGGCCCAATCGGCATAGTCACCGCTTGAATCTTGTTTGTAAGCGTGGGACTGATTGACCTTCCCTCGCCTCCTGGTTGCGAAGTACTCAACATCGAGTAAGGGCTTCTTTTAGTATGATCATACGCACCAAGCCCCGCCCCGAAATGACCGCCAGTCGTAGCAGCAAAGGGCGAACCAGCCGGGTCAATAAGTTGCGGCGCCCTTTCTGCCCTGGGACTTCCCTCCCGGGAGTTCATCAGGCTAGCTTGAGAGCTTGCCCACGTCTTTTTGCGCAGCTTGTTGATCGAATCGAACTCGTCGTCGTCCATTAGAGCCAATTGAGCCAGGGTGGGACTTTGAAGAGATGTGGAGTTGCGAGCATCGATGGATGGCGGAAGGTTGAGGCTCAAAATAGAGTTACGATTAGAGTACTCGGACGTTTCCGTGATGGGTGTCAGGGTAGGTTCGCGACAGACGACGCGGCCACTCTTGGACCGGAAGACGCCCTCGCCAGCAGGGCCGAAGTAGCCACCATAAGAATACTGGAAAGGATTCTCGTTTTCGGTATTCCGGCTAGAGGATGAGCTTCCGTGGCCGTAGCCCGATTGGGCCAAGGGAGCAGAGTAGAAACCAAACTCTTGCCCATACCAGCCATCAGAGTCATTGGCTAGGGCACTAGCGTTTGCTTCGGCAATGATGGCCTCGTCGTCAAAGTCGTAATCGTCTAAGCCGTCGCCAAAGCCATCATCATCGTTTTCGTAGTCGTCCAGTTCGTTTCGCTGTACGAAGTCGCGCGACTGGGCCGAATCGGTGGGTGACGTGACAGTGGGCTCTTCGGGTACAGCAGGTGACGAACTTCTACGGAACTTGCCGGATTCTGCTGCTCTTTGTGCTGCTTCGGCCAGGGCAGCCTGGTATGCCATATCGAGACCAGATATTGACATTTGTTGCATGGCCTGGGTAGGCATTTGAGGGAGCTGGGTAGGAGAAGGATCCTCTCCAGTGGAGAGGGCATGCATGGAGCCAGTAACCGTAGACTGCACTGCGTCAACACCAGGAACAGTCGAAGGGGCAGCAGCCGCGGCATTGGACTCAGCTAATTGAGCCAGCTGCCGGGCCCGCGCCTGCTCAGCCGCCCGAGCAAAGGCACCGGGGATTGGGCGGCCATATTGATCGGTGTCGTCGAGATCAAAGAGGGATTCGTCAAAATGGGTGCCATCGCCCTGAAAGTCTAGTTCATCCGCCAAGCCGTTATCAAAGTAGATGTCGTTATCATCCTCTCTGCGGGTGGGGTTGGTCGGTGGTAACCCGATAGGAACAGGTTCTGGAGTGATTGGTGCGTGAGCAGTTTCAGGGCTTGATGACTGCTGTGGTACCGGAAGAGCTGGTGCGGGAGCAGCCTGGTCAGGCATCGCGGAACAATGTGGTAAATCGGGAGTGGTGTTCTCTGTTAAGGATGAGGCGATGGGCTGGTCGGTCTCATTGCTGGGTGTTGAAGCGATGACAGGACTATGGGGGGTGATGGGGCCGGAGCTCTTGTTCGATCGCTGAAACTCAAATCCAGCAAAGTTCTCCTGGTCGTTGTCGGGGTCCGTGGACGGATCATAATCGTTGTCTTGACTTTCCTCAGGGAGCTCTTCATAATCAGCATTGACGCCAGGGATTGGTTCCTCTAGATCATCGTAGTCCGCGTTAACCCCGGGAATTGGTTCTTCCATGTAGTCCGCGTTGACCCCCGGAATTGGTTCCTCCATGTAGTCATCCTCGTAATCAGCGTTCACACCGGGAATCGGCTCTTCCAGACCGTCGTCGTCCATCATGGCGTCATAGTCAAAATCTTCCTCTTCCAGGTCGTCAAATCGGGAATCGTGTTCTTGTCTCAGCGCACTTGTGGCGCCGCCCCCCTTCTCTCGCTGACGCTGTCGATGTCGTTCCTCCAACGCCTTCTCCTCGTCGGCTGATCCCATCATGTCGAAGCTGAACCGAGATGATGTGCTCTTCATGTGTTTCGGAATGCCGGACAAGGCAGAATCTCGAATGGATCGCTTAGATAGGTTGCGTGATCTCGCGGTTCGGACTGAAGCATTGGCGTTTGGGCCGGCTGTGGTTCCGGTCAGAGTGTCCTGAGAAGCCACCGAGGACGAAGGACCCAGGGCTGGAACGGGATCATCCCTAAGCTGTACTGATGGCCGCGCATCCTGTTCATCCGGCGAAGGGTTGGCAAGAGATGGTGATGGTAAGCTATCTTGTGGTATTGATCTCGCATCACTGTTGCCCCTGGTCAGTGTCGCGTCCTGCACCCCTGAAGGAGAGGAGAGGGCAACGTCATTGAGACCGGGAACCAGGGGCTGTGACGTCCCAACCAAGGTGCTTCCCGTAGTCGCTTCCGCTGCCTGTGGTTTCAATGTAGCATCGTTATTTGGAGACTCCTTGACGGGACTGACAACCGCCTCATTCTGCGACGTCGTCCGCTTGGGTCTGGGAGCACTGAAGTCGTGGACCTTTGTGCCCCGGATACGCGGGTCATAGGTCGGCTCGGCCGAGGAGGACAGGGGAGGCAGATCCGGTGGGTTTTGGGCAGTCTTCCTCCTCATCCACAAATTGGACACCGAGTGCTTCTTGAGAAAAGGCAAAGACTTTTTGGATTTCGCGGATTCCGGAGTGGTGGTAGCCTTGGTAGCTGGCTCGCTAGCCATTCGCTTCCCCGCGGGACGTTTGCCGAAAGGACCACTGCTGTTAAGGTCGGTTGGGGTCACGAAGGACGAGATCTTACTAAGTCTCGTGGCCAAGGACGCCCGGGTAGCGGCGGTTGTATCGATGGGCGGCGGAGCCTGCCTTGTTCGCGACTTGTGACTTTCCGAAGGTTGACTGGAGGCCGAACTTCCGGCGGAGCGATACATCTGTAAAGGCAGTCCGCTGACTGAACCTGCTGCGCTGATGCCTCCATTGTCGCTAATGTTCGGTATCGGTTTTGGGGTCGTCGATAGGGTAGACGGAAGATGGGAGGAGCTGGCCGATTTGGTTGACTGTGGTCGGCCATCGGGAGCTGTCGGAGTCTGGGATGCTGTATCCAGGTCCAAGGAGCTCACTTGGCCGGGCACGGGAGACGACGGCGTGGAAGGCGGACGTCGGAGGTGTAGTCGTGACAACATTGTCGGGGCCATCGGTTTCGATCGCTGCTATCTGAAAGTCTCTTGGGGGTAATATATGACAGGAGGCCCTGCGTGAGGGTTGCTGGTAGGCGAAGTCTAGCGAGGATCGGCGTAGTTAGGGGGATGGCATCGAACACCCCTATGGGAGCCTGGTCCCGTGGACGAGTCGGGAGCAATTGATCGTGGCTCAGTGTCGTCGCCAGGAGAAGTAAACTTGGTTCGATGTTGTGGTGGAGATGGAAAAGAGAATAGATGCCGTCGTCGATGTTGTCGTTGGGTGATGATGTCGTCAGGCGATGGGCGGGGTCGCGCTAATGTAAGGGGAATCAGACTCTTTCGTTGATTATTCGGGCTGGCGATGACCGAGATGAGGTGCGATTGCGATGCCGTCCGTCCGGTGTCTGATCTGGAGCAACGAGCGATGAACAGCAAATGGGTATCCAAAAAGAAAAACAAGCAGAAGACTATCCAGAGCCAGCTTCTTGATCGCGCGTGTCAGTCTCGAAGGTGTCAATGGCGACAGACTTGGTTGAAGCGAGGGGTTGTTGAGGTTCCTCGAAGAAAGAAAGAGGGGAAATCGGGAAGTGGAAGATTTCATGAAGGAAGCAAGCGGAAATTACAAGTCCCATCCAATTGCCGCGAATGGCATGACCGGATTGAAGATCGAGAAGGTTCAATGTCGCAACTTCCAGGGCTTGTCAGGTTTGTTTCTAGCGAATGACCGCTGAAGATCCGATGCGCCTTCGCCTACCCTAGGCAAGCAAGCACGGCACCTAGCGTAGGTACATTAGCGTCGTTGTTGCAAATGTGGAGTCTCAGACACCGGATGACGGGGGACGCCGGGTGAGCTTGCCGATCTGCTTAAAATGACAGTGTTGAGCACGCATTGGCTGCCAGCTCTTGGCATCAAGATCATGGCCAAAAACATCATCAGACATCGGTCATATGAACCGCCAAAACAAGCTCTACGGTGCATTATACAGCAGAGAACCTACTCAGTATACATCTCGGGACTTCTCATCATTCACTTCTCTTCTTGGGAATTCATACTAGGTTACTAGCTTTCCGTCAGAACCAGCTGGACTCGGCCTTTCGATGTTGCTTGTCTTTGTGTCTTCATGGTGGCCATAAGAAGATGCACAGTTCTTTTACTATCCCTGGCTCATATTCCTGTCTTTACCATTCAGGGCTGGCAATTTCCTTGCGCAGAAAATGCTAGTGTACGTCGCCAAGGCAGCTGCGGGGGGTCCATGTGGTCACTGTTCGGTCCTGGCACGTGCCTGGACCAAGTGTTTTTATTTATCACGTCTCGCTCTGTTTTCTCATCGCTTTTCGGTCACGGTTGTTCACTAGAACTTGGCCAACTTCTGGACTTTGGTGATACTCATAAAATCTCCGTTTTGCAGGTCTCCGTCCAACTATCTAGCGATCTCCGCCACATCAAGTCATTCTCGATGCCTCCATCACCACCATCACTAACAGAACTACCTATCAAAATGCCGATCACAGCAATACCCAGAGGTGATGTAAACAAGAAGGATCCATAACTCCTTTTGCGCCCAAGAAACATTTAATGATGATGCTTATCCAAGAGCCCTTGACCTTGCCTGCCAGTCCGATATCTTTCTTTCTTACCTTTCCTTACGCCATCAAAAGTCAACCCCTAGAAAAGCAGACCAAACAGCCGAGTCCAAAATGCAGTACAACCTCCATCACCAGTCAACATTGTCCTTCCTTCACACACCATACCCTACCTGAGACGACGACAAAAAACTCAGCTTAATCAAAAGCACTAACCCCAGCCTCAACCTCAAACTGATAAGCCCCCACATCCATATGATCCGGCGTCACCTGCCCGACCTGCCCAACATTTCCCACCTGTCCCACGCTCCCATGCGGGCCTACCGAKCCAATCTGCTGCGGCATCCCAAACTGCTGCACGGCCGCCGGATGATGCGCCGCCACAAACTGGCCGGGCGCTCCC